>JAPKID020001653.1:0-14429 GCA_026931265.2 Tropidonophis doriae
GGGAAAGAGGGGGGGAAATTTTTGTATGAAGAACTGATATTTGTATTATGTTTTATGGAATAAAAAAAAATTTTTTACGAAAAAAAAAAAATTACATGATATCTAGATAGCAGTATCTTTTTATTACTAGTGGTATGGCTATCAAAACCTGTCAATCACCACCTACTGAAATTAACAAATATGTTGTACGAAAAAGATATCCTGCATATATCTTTGCATATAAACATTACATTACAGCTCTTAGGCTCTGAATGATATTGTCTGGATTTACATAACATTTTAATGCATTTTATGCATCATACTAACCTACTTTGTCTAATGGACTACTTCGTCTGTGACTGGTATCATGTCTGAACCTATGTGTGTGCTCTCTGAACCTCTCTGTACAATATTGTTCAGTTTCCAAGCTAGCATGAATTAATTCATAACAAATTGTTTCTGAGTGTCTGAGTTCCTAAAAATTTCTACAGTTTTTGAGTTTCAATTTTAGAGAAAAAAGAAGAGATATGAATGAACTCAGCAATAACTCTGCCTTCCCATTTCAATGAATTGAACACCTCGCTCTTTTTAAAACTGAAAGGACTTCATAAAATATGAAGTGACTCAGACAGGGATTTTTGCCTGGTCTTTCTGTGATTTGGAGATGAAAGGAAATATCTATATCTCAAAGATATGGTTAATGTATTGCAACATCCAGGCTTACAAAATACACATTCATCTGCAATTAATTATTTAAAGTACATTTTGATTTTGCCAGCAATAGCTTTCCAAATAATGGTGTTTTGTGGTTACTATACACAGCTTTCTTGTTTTCTCCTGGAATAAGCATGGAACAATCTGACCTGGGTAAGTCATAGATATGAAGAGAACAAGCACTTTGTGAGAAAATATGTGAAAGCAGGAAAACAGATCTTTTACAGAGGAATCAATTGAGCTTCCCCTTTTTCAATCTGTGCATGAAAAGTAATGTCAGCCACATAAAATGAGAGCAGATGTTTTTCCTGCTATATATAAAGACCTCAAAAAAAGTGAGGCTGCCTATACTTTGTTTTGCATGTTTACGCTAAGTCAGCTCCAATAGAAGAAACTATTTGTAGCTCAGGGTTGAACTGTGGGGTTTTGATGCTCCCTTGATACTCTCTGACTTTGATGATTTTCTTACAGATGTTTCATTACCAAACTAAATGAATCATCAGTGGGGAGTGGGGTTTGCTCTTATTTTTATATACTAGTGCCGTGATGACAAACCTAGGGCATGGGTGCCATAGGTGGCACACAGCGCACTCTCTGTGAGCAGATGAGCCGTCACCCCAGTTCAGCTTTGCTGCGCATATGCTTCCTGCCAGCCAACTGGTCATCGGGTCTCTGCCACACATGTGCAGGTAGTGGGGTGCATGGGGTATATGTGCATGCATGGGAGTGGGGCACATGTGGGGGACTGCATGCGCATGTGCAGGGGCAAGGTGGGGGGGCATGCACTCATGTGCAGAGGCGGAGCACATGCGAGGGCCGCACACATGCACAGGAGCAGAATGCATGCATGGGGCATGCATGGGGCTCATGCACATTGCATTTTGGGGGTGCGGGCACACATGCACACATTCACACACACACATGCATGCTTTGGACCCTCAGTCTGGAAAAGATTAGCCATCGCTGTATTAGTGGCTTGCCCTATCAATGGGAGTGAGAATGTTCTTGGTGGTTCCTTTATTAGGCTGTATATTGTTAGCTTGTTAGTCTGAATTGGTAGTTTCTTGATTGAGATATTGTTTACTTCTTGATTGTTGGTTTCATATTGGTATTATTCTCTGTTCATGTGGGTGTTCATTGCTTGGGAGGAGGTGTTTTGGTCTTTTTTTTTCAGGCTTTTTAATTGTCTCTTTTGAGTGTTATGTAGATCTTGTTTATCTCTGTGTGCCCATTGATGGCCAATTTGTCTATGTGCCAGGCTTCCAGGAATTCTGATTTCTTGGCCTTGGCTTGATCTAGGATGCTCACAGTTTCCCAGTTGAAACTATGGTTGAGCCTATCCATTTGTTCTGAAGTTAACAAGTTTTCATCATTTCTTCTGATTGCAAGTTGATATTCATAAATGCAATTTGCTAGTCTTCTGCCTGTTTGCCCAACATAATAATTGTTACAGTCCTTACAATGTTGTAGACGACACCTGCTTTTTCTTCTGGGACTGCTGAGTCTTTCAGCTTACTTAGGATGTTTTGGAGAACTTTAGTTAGTGTGCTACTGTAATGCCATGTGGTGGTAATAGTCCATTGATGATTCTAAGTCAACTGCACAGCAGTTTTATCAGCAAGACATTTGACATGGAGGAACCATGTTAATCTGAGAAGAGAGAAATAGATTTATTGCTTTTATTATTTAGCCTGCCTTTCTTGTCATGCTTGGGATGGGGAAGGGAAGGGGAGTTTCCTTTTGGTTGCATTAGTCACTGTATAGAGGATTCTGTGACGTTTTCAGCTTTGCTTAGTCTGGCTGTGTTGCATCTTCTTCATGAGCTTGCTTAATTCCAAAGCATTTGGCATATGCAAAAGAATTTCCCTGCTCTTACTAACAGCCTAGGACAAGAGAAGATTTCAGTAGGTTTAGATTGCTTGAATTCCCCTCTTCTACATGCCTATTAAAGGTGCAGAAGCCCTGTCATCTTTTACATCTATCCACCCTATGTTTGGTATGAAGATCTAGTTTCCACAAATATCATAGGCATCTCTTGCCCAAAGATTCTACAGGAACATTTTGATTAGTTCCCCATGTTCAGAGGCAACCCAGTTTCCCCTCTCCCACTATCTCCTTGTTCTTATATATGGAACTTCTCAGATGTTCAAATCCAGTTACCTTGAATGACCCACAATTACAGCAGGAGTATTTTTACCAAGGAGCAAAAGGCAGTGAATATATAGCTGACTGTCACATAGCCCCATTAGAACACTGGTGTGACATAAGGTTGTAAAGAACAACTTGCACATTATGAAATCTGGGGTGGCTGATTTCCTTTGTTTGTTTTTTGACTGAAATTATTCAGATGTATGAAACCAGCAGATGTTTCCAATAATCAATGACTCAGGAGAGAAAATTCAGGATAGTGCCTCCCACCAGCATTTAATGAAATCTATGGAACTTGTTATGAATCATATCAGTCCTGGTAATGAATCAAGCTACAAAAGTTGGGAATAGTAATTTTCATTTTGGAGATAAAGTCAGATTACATTACACATAAAACTCTGGTTCCCAGTTTCCCCACATCACAGAGGCAATCACTGTGTGTGTATATTTTTTTTTAAAAGGAATAATTAATTCTTAAGATGGCCACACATTACTATATAATCACTACATGTTGTGAGATGGGCAGCTATATAAATTTAATTATTTAAGTAAGTAGCCTGTTTGCCATTACCCTGCCCATCTTAATTCTTTTTTTACTGTTCTTTCTTGAACAGTAAGACAAAGGGATTTATACAGTATATTCAAGCAACAGATTTTACATTAAGGTCAACTAATGCAACTATATCATACATACTATATATCATGGATAAATTTTCAAATTAATTTTGTAACTTGTATTCTTCAGTGTCTACAGAATAAGGGTGATTGAATAACCTTTTTTAAACAGTGAAGCACATCACAGCCTGGTGGTTACAAGTTAAAATGCAGCTTTAATTCTAGGAACATTATGTGATCAGAATCCAAAAAAGTACAGTACTAGCATTTTCATTTGGTTAGTCACCAATAACCTACCTGACCTTACCAACATATATAACAAAGACATTCGGATGATCAGATGTCTACTCCTGGAAACCCTGATAGATTCTAACTATGCCACCAACAGAAGTCCCTTCCAATAGCCTACAATATACAGTAAATCATGCAAAACCAAGATGTGTTTAACTACAATGTGTGAACAGGCTACAATTTTCTGAGTGAACAGCATGTGCTAAAGTATAAAACTAGCATTTTTAAAACTTAGAAGTGTTAAAATTATTAGCTGATGTTGTAAGACCTTCACGATGAACTATATTCAATCACATATTTCATATGTTTTTGTCTTTCCAGTTCTATGAAAACCTGACATTCATGGTAGGGCCAGGGAAATAAAGACAAAGGCATTATTTGTCCATCACACAAATGATATAGATTACATATTTGCATTAAAGGTCATGATGCCATTATTAAATAATGGCATCATGACCTTTAATCATCATTTTGGTATTATTTCACTAATCACAATATGAAAATACTTTTTTTTAAATTAGTTTTTTAAAAAAATTGTACAGCAACTTTCTTCTGTTTTATTATCGCATTTTATCCATTGGGTGTTGTATAATGTATGAAAAGTCCACTAACTGGTGGATATTTAAATGCATATAATATTGGAGAAAATTTCTGGGAAACACACGAATCCATTAGAAATGTATTATGTAAGATAAGATAGTAAATAGAGTAATATCCTAGGAATGATAACTGATGCTGATGGGATGAGTGAAGATGAAGGGCATATGAAAGTGGAAGGGAATAGAAGTTGGGGCTCATCTCTGAGAAGGTGGCAATGGTGATGCAGATCCGAATCTTGCTGGGAAATTGAGGGGGGTCAGAATGCTGAATAGCTTGTTGCAGATGAAGGGAGGGACTATATATAGATGCATGATGCAGGTCCTCTTTTCTAGGACTATCACTATAGGCCAGAGGTGAGGAACCCTTTAGAACTTATGCACTTCAACTCCCAGAATTCCTGAACCAGCATGGTGGACTCAGGAATTACGGGAGTTGAAGTCCACAATTCATAAAAGGGCCATAGTTCCTCACCCCTGGTCTAGGCAGTAAAGAAGATGACTTTGACAGAAATATACAGGATATTTATTTATTAAATTTATATGCTGCCCATCTGAGTAATGAAGTGACCCTGGTTGGCTCACAATGCAGAATACAAAAAAAATTAAAAATGGTAAAAATATTTAAAGTGTTAATGTTTTATGTATAAATGTGTAAAGGTATATATACAGCATTACCTGGGGAAAGGAGACCAAAACATTTTTTAAGCTCTGAGAAACACAATGATATTTGTAAGCAGCTTGGGCAGGTGCTGATTCACTGGCATATGGGGGTGGGATGACTTGTAAGTTTAGCACAGTCAGACTTGTAAGAGTCTGTTAGTACAGCCCATTTCAGTAAAGTCTTTGTGTGAACTTGGTTTCCTGCTCTAGCCTACCTAAAGCTGCTGACAGTTGCCTGGTTCTGGGCCTTGGTAGCCTAATTATTGGAAGTCTTGGATTCTGGTTGTTGCTGATTGCCATTAGGTATGTTTGTAATAAGAGAATGCATTATATGGTGACACATAAACATGCAAATTTGGCATGTATTATTGAGATATGACTGGGCAACAGTGGGTTCAGTTGAAAATCTGCTAGCTCAGGCTTCAGGTCCTGAAGCAACAGTGACAGGGAAATGATAGGTAGGCCATAATTCTTGCTTCCTGGATGTGTTTTTAATTTATTGTGCATAACATCATTTATTTCTGCTCTGGTTTGAATATTAGTTGTGCAGAGACCACTGTGGCAAATAAATAAATTGGGGTCATGTGTTATGCTGTGATGAAGATTCTTTTGGGTGTGAAGAACCTAATAAAGTGTCTAGAATTTTCTGGCCCCCATAGTGTTCATCAATAACCCTCTTCTGGCTACTTTGATTGGCTAGGTGAGGCAGCCATTTAGAAGCCAAAAAAGGACACTGGATTTGCATACTTCCTATTCTAACCATTCTCAAGAATTGCTTGTTAACTGCTTTATTTAAAGTTATTTAAAATATTTTAACCTGCCTTTCTATTTTGTACTTGGATGATATAAAAATAAATTTAAAATCACAGTTTTAAAATGCTGTGTGATAACATTTGTGTCAATCGGATGAGTCGGTATTAATTAATAGAGTATACAATAATTTACTTATCGTATATAAAATCAGCAAGGGTTGATGGGGAAAGGGAAGTCATTGTGCACCAAAAATCTGAATTGGAGCTAGTCCAAATATCCTGTTTCTGTGTGAATGGGAATTTGGCTTCACAAGAGCAAGGTGAGGTAATTTTCCAAACCATTCTTTCTTCAATCTGAAAGCAAGCTATATTCTAGTCACATATACATTTGAACATTGTATAGAATATGATAGATTTGTACTTCTTGTTTTCATGCCCCTTTGACTTCTGCTCATCGTTGTTATGCCATATATCTGTCAGCTGAAGATAACATGTTATTCATCCTACAAACTGGGCTGCAGTCCTAAAAGCTTATGGCCAATAAATCTCTCAGATATCCTAGGACTCTTTTTTTTGTCATGAAAAAAAAACCCTGATAATATTTCTTAAAAGATTATTTAATGGAAACTACCTGGCTGTGAAATAAGAATATGCAAAAATGAGCCCCACCTTTCACTCTGGTACAGCCACCCCTGTGCTGTGGAAGACACACACAAAGAACATCAGTGCTTTCTTGTACTTTGAGACAATGCCCTTTTGTTCTCATCCTTTTGTACTGTGACACATGAAACACTGAATAAATGAAATTAATTGCCAACTTCTGCTTTTTCCCCCAAGCGGAACAGGATGGAATGTTGTGATTTTCCATCTGCATGCCTGCAGAAACATGCTTTGCTCCAGCTTGTCGTTAGATAAATGTATTATCCTTTGCTACAAATTAGGATTTCTCCTCCACTTTGGGGTACCACGATCAACCCCTAAAATTAGGGAGTTGGTGAATGTTGCAGAGTGGCACACAATCATGGTATTGTTTGGAAAGTGTATGGTAAAGAGAATCAAGGGAAGTGAGGCTATAATCAGAAAAAAAAAAGCCTCTGCTATTGTATTTATTTTAACTATACAAGTTCCGTACTAGTGTGTTTTTATGTAACCGGAACATCTTTGTAGCTGAGGTGACTCTAAATTAGGAAAAGACAAGCATAATATTACGGTCTACTCAATGCCTTATATTTTCCTTTATGTTTTAATATGGGACTTTTTTTTTTAAAAAAGTAACTTTCATTTGAGTGAATCTCACAGAATGTCATTGGTGGAGATATCACCAGATGAGCCACTGTATGGGGAAAAAAGTAATGGCAGTGACAACCTCTTAGCTGCACATCTAAGTAAGAAATGGAGCTCTGTATCGGGAACAAGAACCAGAAAGTTTCTAGAAGAAATGACTGAAATTTTCAATCATTCACCTTCTATCATTTCATCTTGTATGAAGCAAATGGCCACTTAAGTTTACTTAGTAGAGAAGGACTATCTTGTTTTCATTGACTAAGCGTTAATTTTCTGCCTTCACCCTAATTTCCTTTGTTTTCTTTCCAAATAAAAAGGACTATTCATTTTCACACAAGTACTATTTTTTTTCTTAGGCACTACTATGTTGAGCACCTCGCAGATTGCTCCTTCTATTCTTGGGGGGAGAGAGAGCCATGAAGAGAAATGCCAATAATTCCTCTTGAAGTTTTCCATAAATGGCTGGAAAATGGAATTCCTGATAATATTTGCATTATCCACTTGTTCACTGTCACTGTGTTTGTGGTGATGAACATCCCTATTTTTCAGAAAAATAAGTAAAATATTCTGAAAAGAATATTTTTTGAAATAGTCAGTTGGGGTTTTATATCCAGTGTTTGGTATGCTTGATTTATGAATTCTGCACCCCACCAAATTGTTGGATATGCAAAGTGCCCCAGCGATGAACTTCTTTAAGCATTGTGAAAGACAGATTTATCCATCCAATAGCCAGGTAAAAGGCTACGCTTGCAGCTGTGAAGTGGCAGAATGAGGGAAAACATTTTTAGATACATAATTTCTATTAATATTCTTGATTATAATAATATAAAGTATAATCTTATATAAACTAAACATAAAGAAAGAGTACAAAGTGCAAGAAAAAGGAGAAAAAGGGAGAAAAAGAAGAATAAAATAAAGAACAAACATTTAAAACATAACAACAAATGTCAACAAATGTACTGATTCATTATCCTTTCTAAGGTTCCAAACAATGATTTCCTCATTCCATATCCCATCTCTGATCTACAGGCAAATCCATAAACTATCATTTTACAGCAGAAAGTCCATAAAGGGATGCCAGAAATAAGAACATATCTTGTTTCAACCTTGATCAAATAATCAACTTTATATTCCTTCTTAATCTTTAATTCATTCCAATATTGCCCTAAGATTTTATTTTTATTTTCTTCTTTATCCCATTGCAGAGTTCTTCAAATCTTTTACAAGCCTCTTTTGTAATTCCATTTAAAAAATTAACTAGCTCACTTTCTTAATCATTTGTTTCCCTTTTGATTTTTAAAACATCAGCCAGTTTCTTTTGTATATTTAGAGACATCCTTTTCCATGTTATTATTTTTCCCTGTCACTTGAAATTCAACTTTCAATACCATCTCTATCTTATCAGACAAAATTTGTCTCATATCTATTATTTCTTTAGTAACATCTTTTGAACATAATTATTTATAGATGAAGATGTCATGATTGATGTTGCGGCTACTTATTTTTGGCTCCATTCTTCAAATGTCTGTGGTACTATTTTCAGTGTTATAATGCTTTGAGTTATTATGTAGATCCCATTAATTAATACAAAATGTAGCTAGTGTTTTTCCCCACTGCCTAGAATCTTTAACCCCCTCTAGTGTCTAATTTTTAAAATCATAACATTATTTAGTTTTGCTATATTTTGCAAAGAACAAAACACATTTGTTTTCTATACAAAGCATTTGTTCTTTATAATTAATTTCAAAACCTTTTGGTAAAAAGTTTCTATATTCTAAATTTATCTAGTACCTTAATCTAGCAGGCCCCAACCCAACTAACAAAGGGGGGGGGGGAAGTGATTGTTTCATGCAAGTGGCAGATGTGCATGCTTGTGTGCGCAATTCCATTTGCACAAGAAGAGGTACATGGGACTGTCACAAGTGCAAATGGAGCTTTGAATGTGAGTGCCCGCTGCAAGTGCAAATCGAGCTTTGCATGCGAGCACTCGCCAGTCACACAAGTGGAGCTGCACGCACACTTGGCCACCCTTTGCGTGGCCTGGTTCCAAATGGGATGTGGCCTGGTAATGAGCTGCAGCCTGGGACTTGGGGACCCCTGCCTTTGTCCATTTATAGTTTTCTAAAATCAAACTCTTATTGATTGATTGATTGATTGATTGATTGATTGATTTTGATTATTTTAAATTCTTTAAATTCTTAAGCTTATGATTTTCTTTCATTTAAGATTGAAAGTAAACTCACCAGGCATTTTCAAACTTCTTTTTTCCGAACAGCTTAAAAATGCCAATTTAGTAATTCCTGAAAATAATTGTAACGTTGGGTTAGGGAACTTAATGTCCTTTAAAAGGCACCAATTGTGTTTGCAAGCAAGATGGTTATTTCCATCGTATCCCCAAGTTCCCTGTCTGGTGGTTTCTTCATGAGGAAGATCTATCAGGAGCATATGTGGATAATCTCCCATTCTCTCCTTGACTGAAAAGGTTCTGAACAGTCAGTCTATTCACAGGTTCTTTATTCTTCATTGATGCTATCAGCTCCACTTTTGTGGAGACATCTTCAGCCCACCATTCCATTCCCCAAGAAGCCCCAGGGGAGGAAAAAAATATTTTGAGAGAGCTGCTTATGCCCCTAACTAGTAAGTCATTTTAGTTTTGTTGCAATCTTGTAAGAACATTAACTAGTGTCAGATGTCGTATACAGTATTTAATCTAAATGTACCATAGTAGCTCACTATCGCAACAGAAAAGTGAATCTCAAAATGTTTTAAAATCCACACTGCAAATAAGGTCTTAATTTTTTTTAAAAAGCAGTAATGAAGCAATGTGCTTGACGTAGCGTGGATTCAATTTCTGCTGTGATTTATCTCATTTCCATAATGATGTTATTCTGCAGATAAATTACAGTATTTGCATTAATTTACAACCTTTGTTGTGACACCATCACACAAATGATATAAATCCTCACAATGCCCAATTCTCTGATTCAGTGGATTTTCTCCAATATCAGACAGCTCATCCTCCTACCAGTGAGTTCATTCTGTGAATGTTCATTTTAGTTTTGAGAAGCTCAGTCTGTTCTTGCAAATATCAAGTTATTGCTGCTTTTAGATCATCTGAAATCCACTGCCTGGCCCACCATCTGCCCCGCGTTTGAAAGTATCTCATCAGATAATGTTATGTTAGCCTCAAATGACTTTAAGTCTGACTTTATATTTGACTGCAGGCCACTGCACATTTCCTGAAATACTGTAAGGTTTGTCTCAGTGAAAGTTCTGCCCATTGAATCTCCTTCCCTCACTCCTCTCCAGTTTTGCTATTATCTTTTGCAAATATTCAGGAGCAGTTGTTGGATAGTGGGTCTGGCCAAAATGTTAAAATAGTTTTCATTGTGCAGCCACATCTGCTATGTTGACTTTTTTATCCCTGCTTCACCTGAATAATAACAGAAAAAAAACAGAGTTGGAAGGAATCTCGCAGGTCATCTACTCCAACCTCCTGCTCAAGCAGAAGACCCAATACCATTTTTTATGAGTGTTCAGTCTCTTCTTGAAAGCCTCCAATGATGAAGCACCCACAACTTCTGAGCGCAAGCTGTTCCATTGGTTGGTTGTTCTCATTGTATGAAAATTTTCCTTATTTCTAGATTGAATCTCTTCTTGATCAGTTTTCATCCATTGTTCCCTATCTGACCCTTGGGTGTTGTGGAAAATAGGTTGTCCTCCTCCTTTCTGTGACAGTCCCTCAAATATTGGAATACTGCTATCATGTCATCCCTAGTCCTTCTTTTCACTAGATTGGCCATGCTCAGTTCTTGCAACTGTTTTTCATACGTTTTAGCCTGTAGGCCCCTAATCATCTCTTCTCTGCACTCTTTCTAGAATCTCAACATCTTTTTTGCAGTGTGGTGAGAAAAGGTGGATACAGTATTCCAGGTGTGACCTTATTAAGGCCACTTACTTACCTGCAGACATTGCTGCAAACATTGCAGATTCAGAGAACATCTTGACATCTTCACAGATCTCTCAAGATGGTTGAAGCTCTTTTAGAAACAAATAGCTACTGAAAGTATTTTCCCTTCTATTTTTGAGTGAGGTTTGATCCTTCTGGTAAAATTTGGCCAGGACGAGTGAGAGAAAGTCAAGAACACTCTTGAAACTCTTCTTGAAAGCCTCCAATGATGAAGCACCCACAACTTTTGAGGGCAAGCTGTTCCATTGATTGGTCGTTCTCATTGTTAGAAAATCTTGCAGTGCTACGAATTATGCCCTTCCTCACTATTTGGCCAACTTAGAGAAATACCAAAACAAAATATTTTATGGACAAGAATAAAAAAGAAGAAGTCCTAATACACAGTCATGAAGGGTAGCTGACATTTATAACTTTATTATCCTTACATTTCTAATTTCAACTTTATATCCATAAGTGTATCCTTTTGATGTAATGGCTAACAACATGGATGATTTAATTCAGACGCTAGATTAAGACTTTGTTTTCTGTGCTTTATTTAGTACATTAAGGAAAAAAGACACCACTTGTTCTTCACAATGGCCCATAATGTCTCTTGCTACACACAGGCTTCCCTCAGTGTCCTCCTAGTGAAAACTTTGAGGTGTGGAATGGTTCTGAATCAGAGGAAGTCAAATCAACTTACTTCATTTTTGGAAGCAAAAGAACAACATGGCTTTGTAAAGTAGTTTTATTGGACTGGTTGTTTTGGAGCTTTGTCAAGCAACACACTTTATTAAAGTTTCACATTGCCTCGTATATAATGAATATCTGTCTTCATCACATTTATTTTTGGCTAATTATATTGATGGTACAATTCCACAGTTTCAAGGATCAGATGGTATGAGGATTTACCAAAGCCTCCTCTCCAAAATAATCCCTACTTAAAGATCAGTGTGTAATTCACACAAGTTGCCAACTCTCTGAGACCTGTGAATAATTCAAACAGTATAGTAAATTCACCCTATAAGAAAGAGAAAAAAAATTAATTACCAGCTGTAGGAAGACTTTTTTAATATATTTTCAAGCAACAATTGCTCGTGGTTTCAAGTTATCTGAAGTTTATACCTGGAAAAGACTCAGATATCTTGACCCTGATTCTCTGATTTTCACAGTTGTGTTGATTGTTTCTGCAGAAAAGAAACAGTGATCAAGAGTTTGCACAAATAAAAGTCATTCTGTTGTTTTTCCACATTTTAACACATGCTGTAGATAGCATATCCAAAATAAATTTAGAAGCATAACTGGACAAATGATTGCACATTACAAAGAATAAAAGTCAAAAAATGGCTGCCAATGATTTAGCCATGCAAGAGCATTCAAATGGAGTGTTATATTACTTGCTGCAACCCTGTGGAAAATTGATGCCAGGTGCATCATATGATCACACAAATACTGAAAAATTGTATAATCTGCATGATGATGTAATGAAACATATAACATTATTGCAGTTTGTATGTGATTTCTATAATTCCACCTCCTAGGTAGCAGTGCACAACTTTTGGGTGGTCATTGCCAGGTCTCATAATCCCAAAAGTGAGAGGGTTCTAGAACACAACCTCAATGTGATTTTATTTAAATGAAAATGTTAGTTTGTCATCAGCTTACAACCTCAACTGAGCCCAATATTTCCACTGCTAAGTAAAAGAGAGCTTTGCCCCATTCTTTCTTGCCACAATTGTTAAGTGAACCACTGCAGTTAACTTAGTAACACAGTTGCTAAGTGAGTTGACAACAAAATTAACTTTACTTGTCAGAAGGTTGCAAAAACATGATCACATGACCCTGGGACATTACAACCATCATAAAAACAAGCCAGTTGCCAAGCGTCTGAATTTTGATCAGGCGGCAATGGGGATGCTGCAACTATTGTAGGTGTGAAAAACAATTATAGGTCAGTGCTGTTGAACTTCAAAGGGTCACTAAACAAATGTGTATAAGTTGAGGACTATTACTTTTTATAAACCTATTACATTAAAATAATATGATTAACATTCAGAAATTTAGTGACTTCTCTTTTCTATTACATGCCAGATTATAATCTGATTGTACCTTCCCAATTTCTACCACTTTAAAATTATATAATCTGGCAGCAACGCCTGTGAAAAAAAAAATTAGGCTGCCCCCCATGATGGGATTCAGAATTTTTGCTACTGGTTCTGTTGGCATGCCGTGGCTTGGTGGGCGTGGCTTGGTGGGCATGGCTTGGTGGGCATGGCATGGGAAGGATACTGCAAAATTTTTATTACACTGTGTATGTGTGCATAGCGCACCCACAAGCAAACCAGCAGTAGTGCCTGCCGGAACCTACTCCAGGTCTTAACCATGTAGCAAATCTGTGTGAGAGATAGCCATGGATTACCAACCTTGTCAGATCCAGGTATGTTTTCTGATACTGTTAACTATCGGGATCACTTTTATATATCTTTTTTATTTATAAGAATCATGGGATCTTCCTTGGTGCTTAATTTCTTTGGGGTTTGACCTACAACAACCATACCAGTATATAGTCTTCAGTTTGCAACAACAGTTGGGGCTGGAATTGCTGTCACTAAGTGATATAATTGTAAAAAACAATGTTGCATGAGCATGTCACTGAGTGATGACAGTTCTGGCATTTCCTAGTTGTCAATATTAAGCAAATCATCATGGTCATTGCTTTTTTTGTTTGTATTTTTATTGTGTTTTATTAAATTTCTCCCTTATTCCATTTTTTGAGGTCTGTATTTTTAGAAGGGGTTATTATTGAATTGTTTTTGTTGTATTTGGTCACTGTTTCTTAATTTTTCCAGTTTTCCTTTTACCTTACTAACAATGGATCATAATTATTTTGTAGGAAATTCATCACAATTTTATACTATAATTTTATCTGTTTGATCCTGAGAACCACCAACTAGATAGTATGCATTTTTGCGAACACAATCCACTTCATAAAATTTAGAAAACATGGAAGTTTATTAACCCTCAGTCTATTATTTCTGTTGCTTTCTTCATAAAAGGATATATTGGAAGTCTGGATAAATAGAATACAAGAATCAGAACAAATTTCATAGGTTTGTTCAAGACTGCACATTCATACTTACCTCCCTTCAGAGCTCCACAATATGAATAGTCATCATCCACACCATGACAAATAGTACTCTCCCATTTAAAGTCTTTGGAAGGCCCATTCGACAACAGTATGCGTACATTGACAACAGTCAAATCAGCCTCTGCAGAAATATGTTACAAAAAGTTCATTGATAATGTCTCTATGCAAGTATATAATATAGGTCTATACCATATTCCTTATATGTTTACTAGCCGTTCCCGGCCATGCGTTGCTGTGGCCCAGTCTGGTTAAATGGCCAACCAATCTGTGTGTAGATCTACACCTGCACA
>JAPKID020001654.1:0-14427 GCA_026931265.2 Tropidonophis doriae
CCGCTGCCCGCCCTGTTGCCGCTCACTCGCTTGCCCCACCCAACCACATCATGCTTGCCCTGTCCACCCACTCCCATAAAACTGGCCACACCTACAGAATAGGTTCTAAATTTTTTTGAAACCCACCACTTGTTTAGGGCTAGGTAATGTGGAAATCAGGCCGTAGCAAGTTTAGTAATCCTTCCTTTGAATCAGACCTGGATTGCATATTTAATTCATGTGCAAATCTACTGTTTGTACATCAAAAATCTCATAATGGATAATTCATAGATGCTCATTTCATATGAGGCCAATCTTGCCATTTAACTCAGCAAAACACAGATAAAATTTAAAGCTGCTGTTGCTGCTACATTTAATGTTTAATGCAAACATCATGGTTTAAAATGATTTTTCATGAAGAATTTCTGAATTTTAAATCCAGAGGATTTCAAGCAAAATTCCTGCCTAGAAATGCCTGCATGTTTATAACTCTTTGCATACATTTTATATACACTTCTATCTAAACTGAGCGTGAATATCCTTGAGGCAATGGACAGAGTTTTCATGTGTTTAATTTAGCCAGTTTATTTTTCCACTGAACCAGCATTTTCCACTGAAAACAGTTTCTTTTAAATTAAAAAAAAAACCTAGCTCACAGCAACTGAACAATAATTGGACTCTGAATGCTCCAGACAAAAACTGCTCTAAGGAAGCACTTGATATCAACTATAGGAAAACTGAAGTCCTGATCTTGGAAATCACCTAAACTGCACATATGGAAGATAAATAGCAAGAGTGTTGAACAAGTGCAATCTTTTAAATATTTGGACATGGCTTGCCATAGCTCCATCAAACACAGTGCACATCAAAATTATGTCATACAAAAGCTCAAAAAACTGGCCAACATTTTTCACTTTACCAGATATATATATCCCAGCAGCACTGAAAGTATATTCAGCTAAGATCTATGCACAACTATGTTTTGGTGATCAGCTAGGACTTTACAAGAGCCATGGTTAGAATGCAGTACTTCAGGCTGCTTCTGCTGACTGCTGGCTGCCTGCCATTCGGTAGTTCGATTCTCTCCAGGCTCAAGACTGACTCAGCCTTCCATCCTTCTGAGCTCCCA
This sequence comes from Tropidonophis doriae, assembly GCA_026931265.2. NCBI lineage: Eukaryota > Metazoa > Chordata > Lepidosauria > Squamata > Natricidae > Tropidonophis > Tropidonophis doriae. The sequence continues at coordinate 1,109 of JAPKID020001654.1, forward strand.
GAATGAGGACCCAGATTGTTGGGGGCAAGATGCTGACTCTATAAACTGCTTAGAGAGGGCTGTAAAGCACTATGAAACGGTACACAAGTCAAAGTGCGGTTGCTATTGCTATTCAGTGAAAAGAGTATCTGGGTTTCCCTATTCTAATACTAAAAGCAGAGTTCTTCAGATGTTTTGAATGTCAGTGTATTGCTACACATGCCGACTTTAGCTGAAAGCTAATGAGCAACATGCTGACTCTGTAAATCGCATAAAGCACTGTGAAGCAGTATATAAGTCTAAGTGCTATTTTCTTTACTCCTCTTGAAAAGATCCAATCTAAATTCCTAATGGCTATATTCCAGCTAGCCCCTTGCTTTAAAAAATGTAATATTACAGAAGGAGACAGGGCTATCTAAAGTCAAAATAGGCGCATGAACCTGTATCATACCCTGCTGGTTGAAGTTACTGTTCTTTAAATGAGGACCCAGATTGTTGGGGGCAATATATTGACTCTGTAAAACCGCTTACAGAGGGCTGTAAAAGCACTGTGAAGCAGTATATAAGCCTAAGTGCTATTGCTATGTATTCATTCATTCATTGTTCACAATAATATTTTTACACTGATTTCTAATTAGTCAATTACATTAAGGACTTTAATGTGCCAACAATGCTACAAGCAATTTTCAGTACCTTGGAGTTGCTGGAATTCCTTTGTTGCGAGCTTTATCACTCTCTCCCATTTTATCCATCCAGGTGCCACAATTAAAACGGTTCCCTCCAAAGACAAAGCCTGTTTCCATGTCCACTCCTGCAGTTACGCTAAAGCCTACAAAACACAAATACCAGCCACATAAAAATGTTGCCCGGTGTGTATCCACTCAGAATGAACTAGGAGTTTTTATGGCAGCCCAAGTTACATTAACTGACAACACAGTCATAGCAATGCTTCCCTCTAAAATTCAGGAGTGTCAAACTGGTGGCCTGCAGGCTGGATGTGTCATGTGCAGGCCACACCCACCATGGCTACACAAAGGCAAAAAACTTTGTGATATGGCATGTGACATTACGTGACGCAATCAAGTTTGACACCCATGCTCTAAATCAGGGGTCCCCAACCCCCAGTCCATGGACCAGTGCCGGTCCGTGGCTTGATAGGAACCAGGCCGCAGTGAGTGGTGCAATTCTTAGAAAGGCCCAGAGAGGAGGAGGAGGGAGGAGGGGACAGCCCCCTGGGCAGAGTGCGCACCAGGGGCGGGACAGCGAGGCGTTGCTGCTCGTTGAGGGCCTGAGAGGGGCGAGTGAGCTGACTCACCCCCCTTCCACACACGCATGCGTCACCTGTTTCCCCTCCCCCCGCTCCCCCTCTACGCCGGCTGAGCTATGGCCACATGAAACCGGTCCCTGGTGCCAAAAAGGTTGGGTGCCCCTGCTCTAAATCATGGAAATGTGTATCTTTAAGGGGATTTAAAGAAAATCTCACTTTATTTCAAGATATTTTAGGAAGCTAAGAAATAAACATGAATATCCATTTAAAAATAGTTACAGAATGTATACCTTCATCTCTCATATTTCGATCTATTTGTGGGCCAGCATTCCTTTCTCGGAAATCTATGCCGTGGGCGTGCTTTTGCATTGCTTCCTGTATCACTTCATATAATGGCTGATCCTGGGAGGAAAGAATAAAAAACCCCTAAATTCAAAGCACACATAATAAGGAACATTAAGTTTGTAAAGGAACATCCTATTCAGAGGCAAGTCCAATGGACTCACTCTCAAAGAGAGTGTGTGTTGGATTTATGTCCTGTGTTTCCCCAGAATTTCAAAACGATTACATAAAACTCATTTTATCTCTGAAAAACTATTTTATGATCTAGGTTGGCCTAATAAAGAATGGCAGGCCCTGGTGAGTAGATTTGCCTGAAAATAAATTTGAAACTGAACATCCTCACTTTATTCACTCCAATACTTCAAGCTCTGCACTTTATTATCTCCCCCCCCAACTCAAACGTGTTTGAATCTTAGAGATACTTCGATTTTCTTGACAAAGTTTTTCAGAAGCGGATTGCCATTGCTTCCTTCCTGGAGTTGAGAGAAAGTGACTGGCTCAAGGTCCCCTAGCTAGCTTTGCCCTGAGGCAGGACTAGAACTCATGGCCTCCTGGTTTCTAGCCTTAGGCTTAACCAAACTGACTCTCAAAACTTTAAAATGATCCTTTTACTACGTAATATCAAGTGTAAATTTAAGGTACTGAAGACAAAGTCAGTATTTCTCCTTCTGAAGCAGGTCAAAAATACTTCAACACTACAGTGCAATAATATATACAATTGGTTTATTTAGAAAAAAATCCACTTCCTTTTTACGTTTGTCCTTTAACAAATTCTATTACAACAGTAAGACTATGTCAATGAAAGTAATACTGCAATATTGAAGTTCTTCGGGCAAGTGTTTACATTTTATATTAAACCGCAGAGCAAGAGTTTCATGGAGAATTTTCTTCTCAACCTCTGTTAAGGAAAAAACCTTTTTATGTTATCAAAGGCCACCAAACATAATAATCTAAGAAGGTTTTTTTGTACTCATAATAGCATCAGGCAGTAACAAGCATCACACAACACCATAGAGCAGGGGTGTCAAACTCAATTTCATTGAGGGCCGCATCAGGTTTGTGTTTGGGGGGGGCGTGGCCAGGGATGGGATGAGCTCCATTTCACTCATCAAGGCTCCATTTTTTGCCACGATGGCTTCCTGCAGTCCTCTACCAGTGAAAACAGAGTTCAGGGAGGCCGTGCGTGGCCCACCCGGGCTCCTGCAATCCTCTGCCACCAAAGACAGAGATTGGCTCACGGCCCTCCTGAGCTCCATTTTCACTAGCAGAGGCACTACAGGCTGGTCCATTGTTTCCAGGGCGGCCCTGCAGGCCAGATCTAAGCACCCGGTGGGCCACCTTGAATTTGACACCTTTGCCATAGAGGATCAATCTACTTCAGCAATAATCTGACATGAGCTAAAGTCAAATTGCAAAATTAGACGATTCCTCTCCCAAATTAACACACAGATAAAACATGTAAGGGACTGAACCGAGCTAAAAAAGACAGAAGCTATAATTTACCATTTTGCCTGCTGGCTGAGGTAGAGAATCATCAGTAGGATACATTCTAGATATCGGACAGTTGAGAATGTCTGTGCCATTTGGAACGGTTTTACAATAATCTTGTACACATTGAAGCCACCACCACACAGCATCACGACAATTGTACCTGGCATGAGTACCTTGGCCAAGCAGATTGGGAATGAGACCGTGCCTTAGGGTGCCAGCAAATGCTAGTATTATGTTCCTGAAACCAGAGAGATGGAGAAGGGAGTGAATATAAAATGATAGTCTTTCAAGTTCTCTATTACATTTCACTAAAAGTATGTGAAGTAAACAATGGTTGTAAAATCGGACCTGGTCATGAGATGCTTACTTAATGACTGTATCATTTAGTAAAGAAGTTTCTCATCCCAATTGTAGTCATAAATCAAGGACTATCTGTATTTAGTCTTGCATGGATTAAATCATTCTGCTTAATAAGAGCTTTCCAGAGGATCTGCTGAAAGGCACTCAGGCAGGATTAGGGACAAATAATTCCATCCTCTCTATTTGGAAAATATTAACCAAAAATGTACACATAAAGCATTGCTTTAAATGACTAGAATCTTATTTATCCCAACACAAATTTCTATTTTCATTTTTCTGTTTGCATAAATAATACAAGTCCTCAAGTTACAACAGTTCATTCAGTGACCATACAAGTTACAACAGCACTGAATAATGTGACTTACGACTGATTTTCACAATTATGAACTTTGCAGTATTCCCATGATCATGTGATCAAAATTCAGATGCTTGGCAACTGGTTCATGTTTATGACCATTGTTGTGCCCCAAAGGCAGGTGATCACCTTTTGTGACCTGCTGACAGGCAAAGTCAATGGGGAAGCCAGATTCACTTAATGATCGGGTTACTAATTTAGTGACTGCAGGGATTCACTTAACAATTGTGTCACTTAACAACAGAAATTTTGGGCTCAGTTGTGATTGTAAGTCAAGAACTGTCCGTACTTTAATGTGTGGATATGTAGATAGGTAGGTAAGAGGGAGGGAGAGGGGAAGACTGAGACAGACAGAGATACTATTGACATCTGTAACTGCTTTACCTTGCTTCTAAGTAGCGTCCAGTAACTAACATCAGTCCTCTCAGTGCAATAAAAGTGTCCCTTCCCCAGCAACGGAAAATGCCAGATGAAAAATGAGGTAAACCTTAAGAGTGAGAGACAAAGCAGATGTAAATCTTAAGAACTTAATAGCTCTCTACCTTTCAAAAAACAGCTTACTTTATATTTATGGCTCCACCACACACTGTTCCATTCCCTCTGAGTAACTCAGTTTGGGCAATGTCCATCTGCACAAAGTCATCCTAATTTTATTTTTTTTAAAAAAATAAAGACTGGGACCTTCCTTACTTTCATTAGCTAGCAAGACTTATCTACAGGATAAGATAGATGAACCTTTTGTTTCTCTGCTTGATAACATTCACTTGGAACCAATATGAGTTCGAAAAGGATATGAATTGTTGGGAGAAAGGGCCTAAAATATGTAGAGGAAATACTAGGCCTTTATATAGGAATATAGGAACACATTATTTTCTTAATACTGTAAGAAAGTATTACCAGTATATATTTTTAAATCTTTTGTACTTGTATCTGACTATAACTTTAAAATCAGCTCTGTAATACTGCTCTGTCAAGCTCTATCTGAATAACAATTTATTTCGGTTCTTGCTTGCCACTAGAGCAAAATACTGAGTATAGTTTTAGGAACTAATTAAAGGGATATGACTGTTACTATCCATTCGGATTTAATTAGATTTATACTATGCTGCTCCTCTTGACTCCAATAAGAAATGCTTCATTTCCGCTACCAGAGATTCAAAACATGCAAAATATTTTTAAAGGTGGACTCTTTCATGGATCAGTGACCGTGCTTACCAGCTGCTAAAGAAACACAACACTGTTCTTTTTCTCCTGTAATCTCATTCAGCCTATAAGGGACATCCTTTAAGGCAGGAGACAGAGGTGGCAAAGATGGATATTTTCCTATTCCGCACATCTGGACTGAGCCCAAGGAAAGATGTTTAACAAACGTTGAACCATTCTGAACAAAGCTGTAATTAAAGCAACACTATTTCAAGTCCAAAAATTTTCTGGTACCAAGCTAGCAAAAAGGCACTAATTCAACAATAATAAAACAAAGTACAAAAGATAGAACAGGAAAATCTATATAATTAAAAAAAATCAGTGATACTAGAATTACACTGAAACTTCAATTTTCTGGATCTTGATGCCATGGACTTCATTTCCACTGTGGTTTACATTGCTTGTGTAATCATGTCAAATTAAATTTGCATTAATATATATCATCTGCATAATATTGTAATTATAAACACGACTGCATGATAATATTATCACAAAAGCAACACAAATATACATGATGACCTCTTTATATGTCATGGAAATGTATAAAGATATTTCCAATTTGTCCATAAAGTTTATTTTAGTTTATTAGTTTTTTATACCGTCCTACTCCTGAAGGACTCAGGGAGGTGTACAGCCAAATAAAACAGATATCTAAAAGTTAAAAACAGTTTAAAAAAACATATTAAATAACTTGGCCTCTCCTAAGATTAAAAAAACCAAAAAACCCCGATTCAAATTAATAAAAATTCATATTAAAAAAAATCATTTTAATGCCAGCCAGGTTTGTTGGAAAAGAAAGATTTTGAGAGAACGGCGGAAGGTATGTAGGTCAGGGATAGTTCTTAATTCCGGGGGACAGGTGCTCCCACGAAGTATCTTTTGATGTAATTAGAATCTTGGCAAAACCAATATATTTTTGCCCATTTCCTAAGGGCTGGAAGAGGGGTGCCAAACATCATCCTTGCACAGAGCATTCCATAACCACACCTCCTGTATACAAGATAGCTAAACTTCTGGCAATGTGTAGTGGATCAAAGGATCCTCTCCTTTAAGTACCTGGGCAGGTTCATACTAGGTGATCCAATCCCCCAGATAATCGCTTTAAAAGTCAACACCAACTTTTAAAATTGTGCCTGATAACCAGTAAAATTCTTTCAATGCAAGCAGCATTTTATGATTGCACCTTCCACTAATTAATAGCCATTAAGTGCATAAAATAACTGATTGTCTGCTGCAATTGAGGCCTGACCATTAGGAATAAAAAAACAATCCCAAATTGTAAACCTGCTTTTCTAGAATGCAATTTCACTATCGAAAATAGTTACCAAATCCAATAGTAATGCAGGGTTGTCATGATATAATTTTGGTTTGTTCCCATTGTCAACATTAAGATAACATTTAAGGGTTCTGATTGCTTTCACCTAGTTGCTGAACAGCACCAATGACAAAATAAACCTTAAGGGGAACCACAGGTCAATAAACAGTAATCCCCAAGAAGCACCTTCATCAGATGTTTCAACAGCAATCACCAACCACCACAAATAGTGTGCCCCACAAATCCAACCCTTACAGACATCTCTGAAGGATAACACATTCATGGTCTCATTGACATTATATGATCTTTAAAAAGCTTATTAGTCAAGAACAGTATACTGACGGTTAACTGATCACATCAAATAAAATATATGAATGAGCTATCACTTATTAGTCATCTCGCATTCAGTTAACATACTGTATCAACTGAAACACATTATTTTTCCGCTAGGATACTTACATACACATTTGGCCAAGTGTTACCAAGCAGAAATTAAGAGATGACTTAGATGTTTTATTTTAATTAATATAGAGAATAAAGGAAATAATGTTTGAATGCAGTCAAGATTACTCCAATGAGTCACCCTGTGCTTTTAAAGAAAAACAGATGAAACATTTTGTGTTTGACACAACTGAGCAATATTATGTTCCAGTTTTCTACAGCTATATTAATAAAAGCATACCTGGACATCTGTTTCCAAACCGAGTCAAGAAGTGTAGTATATGCACCCACTAATATGGCATCAAAATAACATGGAATGAGATAACGAGGGACCCGCTTCAAATAGATAAACATTGCTTTCAGCCACTTCCCAACCTAATAGTTGAAAGAAAGAAACAGTAGTACTAAATTTAAAACTGTGATTAATAACAAGGGCTGAAAGTTAGGTTAATCCTTGTTAAATAATTGTACAAAGCTTCCCAAATAAAGTATTAGCTTTCAGGTTTACAAGAATTCCTCAGTTAAGTTAATATATAACAAATGAATATCTGTTTGCAAAGAGAATTAACTTGCGAAGTTTAACTTACATCAGAGCAAGCTCCAGCACGAGAAATTAAGCGATTGCTCACATAGTCAATCATCCAATCTCCAGCTCTCAAATTACCACAGAAAGGATGGCCCAAGTCATTATTTGGTCGGATTTCTGCCATCACTGACATTATTCCTGAGGATCCACAGAAATATGGTTTTATAATATACTGGTAGGTCATGAAAACTATGACATGCATTATCACAGTGATGGCTAACCTTTTTTGGCTTGCGTGCCAAAAGCGGGGGGAACGCACATAGCATTATGTGTGGCATTATGTGTGGCACGCCCCTGCACGCCCTCCTGCTTTTGGCACACTTTTTTCGCCCTCCCCAGGCTCCAGAGGCTGTCTCGGAGCCCGGGGAGGGTGAAAACAGCCCCTCTCCCACCTCCAGAGGCTTCAGGAGCTTTCCTGAAGCCTCGAGAGGGCGAAAAACAACCTTAAAAGAAGGCCTAAATCAGCTGGCCAGCACACACAAGCGCGCTGGAGCTGACAGGGCAATGCGTCGCGTGCCCTAAGAAATGGTTCCACGTGCCACCTGTGGCACCCGTGCCATAGGTTCGCCATCACTGCATTATCATGTTATTTATTTATATGCCTTCAATCAGGGGTGTCCAATCTTGGCAACTTTATGATTTGTGGATTTCAGCTCCCAGAATTTTCCAGCAAGCCAATTCTGGATTCTGAAGTCCGTAAGTCATCAAATTGCCAAGGTTAGACACCCCTACTTTAAATCATACTGACCCACACTGAGATTTCAAAAATTAAAAACAAATAGCTTTGAAACATGTATTTTTGAAAACAGTAATGATCTAAATTTAATTAAAAGAAAAATAATTTAGGATGTTTATATAGACTTAAAAAACATCCCACTTTTAAAAATGTATTATGCTACCTTCAGCCATCCTACAAACCTATATAAAAATCTTAATTTCTTCTAAGGTGTAGGTTTGAAAATATTGTGCAAAATTATCCTATATTCAGACATGACAACAAAAAAAGCCCTAGTTCATAGACTTATGTCTGAATTTCACCAGTTTGTACTTGTGATTTATGAGAATCTATTAAACAGAGATATAAATCACAGTTTGAAATTATTCTGAAAACTCACCATATAAATTTAAACAAATTTATAGTTAGTTTGAAAATTTTAAATAATTAGTAATACATCATTCTCGACAGAACAACTAGAATTTACTACCGGTAACTGTTAGTAGCTTTGGTTAATGTTCTAGTATTCTTCTGTTTTTCTAATTTCTAGAGATCCTAGAAACTGAGAACTAAAGAAGGAAGTATTGATCAAACAGGATTCCATGGATTTTATTGGATCTATTCTACTTATAGCAGGATATTTCACATGTGGCCTAGATTGTTGACAGTTTCTCAATGGAAACATTCAAGAACTATAACACTGGCTTTAAAATAGGCTTGATGCAGTTTTAAAAATAAAATCCCAAATTCACTTTCTAACATGTATACAAGGGTGGGTGGGGGGAGAATCAGAGAAGTCCCTGCTCACCCCAGAAAGTGTGGACCTTGGATAAGAATAAAAACATAAAGAAAGTTAAATTTTGAAATGGAATAAATATATATTAATTATCAATTAGCTTGAGACAAAAACATGTAGATTTCCACCTTGAAGGCCTGCATATTTAAGAGGTGTCCAGTTCGGTATGTCATAACATCCCCCACCATCTTCTTGTTCTTCTGCATCACAACGATACAGTAGTTGATTTAGATCTGCCAATGTTAATTTTGATGCAATACTAAGGAAGAAAAACAGAAATTAGCTGTAACAAGTGTATGATGGTGGTGTTTATAATGTAAGATCTACAGGTAGTTCTCAACTTATGATCATAATTGAGCCCAGTTATAAGTTGTCATGGTCATAAGTCAAGGCATCACATCATTGGTGATCATTAAGTGAACATTATAGTTGTTAATCAAATCAATTTCCCCCAATGGGCAGTTTTTGCCAGCAACTAGAAGTAAACACTCAAACTGATAAAAACTTGCAAACTGAAGTGACTGTGGACACTGCAACTGGCTGTAAAGCTAAAGCATTTACAACAACTTGCCATGACCAACTCACTGCAGGACAACTCTACATGGGAGAAGAGTTACACTAGTTTCAAAAAAAATAAATAGTGGAATAGAATAGTTAAAGATAGGATGCCAAAGGAAGGACAAAACGAAATGTAAATGACAAAAATAAAAATAATTTTAAATTATTTTAAATAATTAAATTGAATTGATGAATTGTCCCGCAATGAGTTGTTCCATGGCAAATTGGCTATGGAAAGCTAGCTATGTTGAATTGGCCATGGTGAGTTGTCCCATTCCGAAAGGTGAACTGGGTGCCAAGCACTTAAAATACAATCATGTGATTCTATGTATGTATCTGTGTGTCTGTCCTAACTTCAAAAATGGGTGATAAGCAATATTTGGAGGGTCCATCGTAACTTTGAAGGGTTATTAAGCAATTGGTCTTAAGTCAAGGACTATTTATATGTTACTACATAATATCTAGGCCAAGGGCTATGATGTGGTGAGAGGATGCATTCAAGATGTAAGTATACTGCTGAAATCTCCAATAATTCTCTCACCAAGTTTTATTCTGCTCTTATTAAAGGCTGATTACAGCTTGTCTGTTTGAAATGCATGATAGTAAATCTTATTTTGTCATTCCAAAATTACACATTTTGATCTCTTATCCAGCTAAATCACAGATACATATAATTCAATCATTCTACAAGGGAGAAAATAATGTGACAATCATATAATTATATTAAAAATATTGCCTCTTTCACTACACCTCCAAAAATATAATCTCTAGCTGTTCTTTGCTCAGGGAGAAAATGCAAAAAGGAGCTTTCCTCTTGGACTGAATTTGGATCGTTAGACTTCCCAAGGCCTACTGTGGGGAGAAGGGAAGATTAAATTTCCACTCTCTCCCTGCTGTGATTGTACATTGGATGAATACATCCTACCAGTGACATTTAATGAAAAATACCCACATCTCTTACGCACAACTGTGATGACACATTCACCATAATATGTAGTTCAGTCTTAGAGACAATAACACTCTTTGAACAAAAGTGAACAAGATTGGCAAGAAGTCATTGCTAAGCACACTAATGCCACAGTCTGAATCATCTGAACGAAATTTCCTTTCAAGAAAATGTGTACAGAAAGTCTTGGTAACCTTTACCTCTTTCTCTAAGGTCTAAAGTATTAATGGCCAAAAGTAATGTCATATTTATTGCCAAATGTGCTTTTATCTTACTAATTCATCATAACTGTTTTGAACACAGGACAGAACTGCACAACAAGCAAAGGAGACATTTGTGTAACTTTACCTCTTCTTGTTAAGTTTCAACATAGAGACAAACTTACACCGAAAAGAGGGTTTTCAGTATAGCTTCTGAACTGTCGTCGGGCAGACTTCCAGATTTAAAGTGAGGACTGAACTGGATTAGATGGTTACGAAGTACTCCTACAGCGTCTTGTGCCTTTGGATCCAGGCTAACTCTACAATATTACCACCAAACAAGAGATGTTAGTCTTCCAATAAACTCCATAAAATTCATCAAATATTTTCTACAATGGGTAGAAATCATTGCTATTTACCTAAATATGATCACGCTCCCTGGTGTAAGCTTTTCAAATTCTATTTCCTGAACAAATTCATTAGGACCTTTTGTGGCAATTGAAGCTTGCTTTATTATTTTACTTTCCCTGAGCTAACAAGAGAAGAAAAACAACTAAAATCAGGTAACTCTTAAAAATTGAGAGAGACAGACAGACAGACAGACAACTAACTAACCTGTATGTGTTCTCGGAGTTCAACTGTATATTCAGGCAACCCATTGATTGTATGACCATCCTTTTTATAAGGATCTGCACTTCTCTCCAAAGTCCTAGCTTCAAGAACTACTTCTTCAATTTTACCTATAGGGATGGTAAGAAAAAAGCAGCTATTATGCCAACTCCAAGTCAAGAACAGAGCTAAGGAATGAAGATCATATGAATCCTATTGTATGTTATTTGGCATACATTTATATCTAGCAATAGCAATACCACTTCACAGTGCTTTATAGCTCTCTCTAAGCAGTTTACAAAGTCAGCATATTTCCCACAATAATCTGGGACCCTGGAAGGATGGAATGCTAAATCAACCTTGAGCCGGTCAGGATTGAACTCCAGACTATGGGCAAGTTAGCCTGCAATATTGTATTCTAACCACTGTGCCACCAAAGCTCTAAGAACAAAACAATATGTATTTTTCTAATGTCACTATTGTTGTTCTTATCTTCCTTTACATTCATTCTATGTTCAAAATATGTACAGGTAGTCATCGATTTGCCCCTGTTTGGACAAACCAGTAGTGGCGGCGGCAGAAGGGTCTACCCACCTGCCCAGATGTCATCACAGACACACTTTGCACATGCACAGAAGTGCCGCACATGAGCAAGCACTCCTGGTTCCAAACCGGTAGTGAAGATTACAGCATTTCATGCTTGGCCCAAATGTGGTCGTAAGTAAAGGACTAGCTGTTCCTGATCGATGGCTGATTTATTCCAACGTCTTTAAGAAGAAGGCTCATACCACATAATAGGGCCAACCATTAATACCGCCCGACAATATTGTGCCAGCTGCTAGGCTTGCTGGAAGGACAGGAGAGAGATAGAAACACCTGCTTGAGGATTGATAAGGTTACCTGGAATACACATTTGGGGGACATCTTGGCTATAGAAGGAAGTTTTAGGATTTCTGAAAGCTGTTCGAGAAACAGCCACAACAGACTGGTGTGTGTTAGGGCAATGTCTGGTCACAGCCACAATATCTTCATCAACTTGGTCTACAAACACCTAAAAATGTATTTTGAGAAAAAAAAAATAAGATAATGGGTATATTTTAAATTAATACTACTCATTGCAATTCTCATTTAGGGCATCTTAGGGCAAGTGTCACAATTTTTAGAATCTATGAACAACAGGACATTGAAAGAGATAAAGTTAGTGAGATTACCCGATCAGAAGAAATATTCATATATTTGGTTAATCAGTAACATCATTTTTGATTTTAACTTTAAACGAAAATTTAGAATCTCATTCCTTTAACCAAGATCATAAGAATTCTGTTTCATATAACTTGTTCCTTGTCATGGAAAAGCCAGTTACAGGCTTTCAAATAAATAAAATAATCATAATTCATTCAACGTTAATAATCTATTTCTTGATTTGCTTTCCTTGTAGCTGGAAAAAAAATTGGCAAAGCAAAAAACCAAATAAATCAGGATTCTGGTTTCCAGTCATGATTGCAATAAGTGAATTAGTAGACAAGTAATTGTGGGTTTAAATTATTTTGCTGCTAATAATGAACTATGGTATATTCTTAACATAAATCTGCCCATCTCATTAAACTCACAACTACTTCATGATTCAGTCCACTATATGCAAGCAAGGCATCAAGCCACGGTGCCTGGCTCAACTTTTTCCAGTATGCCATCTCTCCCAACCACAATACAAGCTGACCTAGTTCTTGCCTGATTAAAACCTTTAGCTCCCAGCTCTTGGTGTAATCTGTTCATAGCTAGCCTTCCTGCTATAATTCCAGTCTTGAAATTAACTTCACCAGGTTTTAACTGTGTTGCTGCTGGATTCCACTTTGCATAAAATCTTTCTTCAGAGACCACAGATATCTGCCAATGAATAGAAAAACAGCAATTCACCATTTTTTCCAAGCTCAAAAAACTTCTACAAACCATATTGTACACGTTTCAATATTTAAAACTTTTCTATAGTACTTCTTATAATTTAATTAATTAATAATATAAATTATAATTTAAAAGCCCTTTTTAAAAAAAAAAAAAGTTCAGTTGAAAGTCAGGGGCTTTAACATACCGTATTTTCCGGCGTATAAGACGACCGGGCGTATAAGACAACCCCCTAATTTTACAGTTAAAAAATAGGT
>JAPKID020001655.1:0-14425 GCA_026931265.2 Tropidonophis doriae
ATCCGATCGATTTTCTCCGCCAGAAAACTAACAAACTCCTCTGCCCGACCCTCCAAAGGGGCTTCCCGCGGCCTCTGGTGAAGAAGCGCGCGGGTTACCCCAAAGAGGGCGGCAGGGCGGTTTTCTGCGGAGGCGATCATTGTGGCACAATGCTGACGCTTGGCCACTTTGATCGCCACCAAGTAAGTCTTAATATGAGCTCTTACCCGTGTTCGATCGGACTCAGACCGGGATACTCTCCACCTGCTCTCTAGGCGTCGCTTGTGGCGTTTCATCGCCCTCAGCTCCTCTGTAAACCAAGGAGCCGAGGTGAGACGATGCCGCAAGAGAGGCCGCATAGGCGCGACACGGTCCAAGGCCCCGGAGGCAGCCCCATACCAGGCTGCCACCCAGTCCTCAGTCGTGTCGTGGGTTGTGGAGCCCACTGGCCCAAGCTCCTCCTGGAACCGATCAGGATCCATTAGTCGCTTGGGGCGGAACCAGCTAGAAGATACCGGTTCCACCTCCCCGCGGGGTGTGGCAGCAATCGGAAAGTCCAGCCGAAGGAGAGAGTGATCTGACCATGACAAGGGAGAGATGACTAAATCCCCAGTGCCTAGATCACTAATCCACTGCCCAGAGACAAAAATCAAATCAAGCGCGTGGCCCGCCTCGTGAGTGGGGCCCTGAACTAATTGGGTCAGGTCCATGGCCGTCATGGAAGCCATGAACTCCCGGGATACCTCTGAAGAGACGCCCGCCGATGGCAGGTTAAAGTCCCCCGCGACTAAAAGTCTCGGGGTCTCCAACACCACCATGGCGACCGTCTCGAGGAGCTCGGGCAGGGCTGTTGCCACATAGCGAGGAGCCAGGTATATGACAAGCAAGCCCAACTGCCTACCAGGACCCCATTTCACGAGGAGGGCCTCGCAACCTGTCGTCTGAGGCACAGTGATCTCGATCGGTCTGAGACTTTCCCTAACCATGATTGCCACCCCACCACCCCTGCCAGTGGTCCGGGGCTGATGGAATACACGGAAGCCCGGCGGGCACATATCAACGAGGGGGAGTCCCCCCTCTGGGCCCAACCAGGTCTCCGTGATTCCCACCAGGTCCGGGTCCCCCTCTGACACCAAGTCATGTATGAGGGGGGCCTTGTTAACAACGGACCTGGCGTTACAAAACATCAGCCCAGGACCCCGGCACGGCGTACCACAACCACCTAGTCCCTGAAGAGGGGGCAGGGGGCCGGGGCGAGGGACCGTCCGTAACCAACGGCCCCGCGTCCCCGACCCCTGAGAGGAGCGCTGCCCCCTACCGACCCTGCCAACTCCCAGGACCGATGGAATAACCACACCCTCTGATAAACCTTCCCCCCCTTCTCCTCCATAAGCCTACCATCGCCAACAGGTTCTAGACCCCGCCCTGAAAATGGCCCCTTCACCCTCCCAATCCCATCCCTTACCCTAAAATTCCCTAAAAAACCCTCCCTGGATCCCCCTAAAATCCTAACTAGTGAACTAACTAAAAAACCCCTCAACCTGCGCTTTTGCCACCTCTCTTGCTTACAAAAACCCTCATCGAGGTGGGCCCTCGTTAAAGTAGAGGGCCAAATCTGCGAGAAGGGGGATTCCCGCAGAAGCAATAGGTCTGCCTTAGAATAATGAAACATAAATTATATACATCACAGCTTAAAGGATAAAGGGATAAAAAGACAAAGGGGGAGCAGATGGAACAACATGTAAAATACATAGAAATATAAAATAAATATATAAATATAAATACATAAATATATAAATATAAAATAGATGGTAAAAGTATATATAGATGTTAAAAACTATGAAATTTTACATGATTAAATAATTATTGAGATGGTAAATGGGTAAGCGTAAAGTTCTTAAAATTCATATTGTTCGTAAGTCAGCCCAGGCAGATAGTTCTTTTGCGAAGCCTGGCCATGGTGGAAGAAGCCATAAGATAAAAAATGAAGAGGCAAAAGATACAGGGGCAGTCAGAAAGATGTAAAATGCCAAGTGGGGTGGGGGGAAGTCATGGCCTAGTTCTTCTCGGCCTAAGTAGATCTCACAACAGTTGCACGCCGCTCGGCCCAGTTCTAAATAGGCCCGAGCAAGGCCTGCATTTCGTTTCACCCTTTGCCTTTCACTCCTCTTTTATTTCCTATGGGAGGGGGTAACCACCTTCCACCTGTGTCTTTACTTCCAAGTCTACCCTGATTTCTGAGTTGTTCTTTTCTTCTGGCAGCTCTGCACATGCGCACACTAGGAACAGACTCCAGCTGTTCCTCTGCCTCACTGATATCTGACTCCGCTGATAACTGGCATACGGCTCTGGCCCCATCTCTGCCTCCAATTCAGAGCCCTCGTCTGAGCCTTCCCCAACCCCCAGGACTGGCCCATGTTCCTCCCCAACCTCCTCACTGTCTGACTCTGCTGCCAGTATGTCTACAAGGAAACCTTCGGATTAAACTCACCGCAACTGAGACTCTAATGAAGCACTGGAGCAACCTGAGTTTGTGCAGCAAGGAGGCTGGGGTTCTGGGTCTCACATCTGTCCAGGCTTCTTCAGTCCTTAGAAGTTGTCTCCTCCTTCAGATGGACCTTTTGTGTCTGCTGGCCAGCTTGTTTCCAGTAGCAAAACTTGGACGGTGGTCCTATTGTCCTCTACACCAGAGGTCCCCAAACCCCTGGTACCTGGAAAGGCACTGGTCTGTGGCTTGCCAGCAACCAGTCCATGCAAACAAGTGAAGCCCCAGATGCAGGCAGAGCAAAATCCAGGCTCCCTCTGGTCCATGGAAAAACTTTTCTGTGGAACCAATCCCTGGTGTCCAAACGATTGGGGGCTGCAGCACCACATGGAATGGAACCTTCAGGCTTCTACCCTTGGCCATGGCTCCTATTGTGGCCCACCAGCAGCCAGCAGATCTGGCAGCAGATTCGGACAGTGAGGTGGTTGGGGAGGAACATGGGCCAGTCCTAGAGTCTGGGGAAGTCTCTGTTGAGGGCTCTGTGTTGGAGGCAGAGATGGGGCTAGGGCTGTATGCCAGTTATCAGCTGCCTTTGAAGTCAGACACAGAGTGAGGCAGAAGAACAGCGGGAGCCTGTTCCCAATGTATGCGTACACAGAGTTGCCAGACGAAGGGAACAGCTAAGGAACAAGGGTTGACTCCGGAGTAAAAGCCACAGGTGAACGGTGAATGACCCCTCCCAGAGAAATAAAAGAGGAGCAAAAGGGGAATGGAGTTTGCAGGAGACAATTAGTTAATTCCTACATTTTTGCCAAGTATTGTAGCATCTGAAAGATATCGGCCTGGCCATTCTCCAAGCCTGATAAAGGTCAGTAATTGTGAACTATTTTGAAAGACTGTGGGAGAGGAAAGACTTTGTTGGAGAGGAATTCACTGTAAATTAAACAAAAGGGGTTTTATTGGGATGAGGACTCAGCTTTGTGATGCTGGGGAAGTATTGATCAGAACAACTCCTTCTCCTCCAGGTTCCCCCTCTGCCCATTTACCTCCAGGTTTCCTCCTCCACTGCCCTCTCCCAGCCATTATGTTGGCAAATGGGCTGCCGCCCTTCTGCCCCCCCCTTTGCCCCTCCCCCCGGCATTCACCAAAACACCATTTGTCCCATTGGCCGCACAGGACAGTTAGACACCAGCCAATCAGGTGCAGACAGAAGTCATGATGTTGCAGGGGCAGCATGCTATCATTGATTGCAGGAACTGTGAGGCTATGGAGGGGGGGTGCACAGGAGGAGAACAGCGGTGGCAAAACTTCTGGGGTGGGGTGGAGGAGCAGCCCATTTGCAGGTTCAGGTATGGATGGGGGGCGGGGAGGAAGAGCCCAACTGCAGGATCAGGTGAGGGGTGGGAAAGACCTGCTCTACACGGCATCTGGGGTTTGCCTCCCACCCCACCGCCTCTCCTTGGGTTGAGCCAGGCAGAGAAGTTTGCAGAGCCTCACCGGATATGTTTTCATGCAGGGCAGATTTGCTGGGATCTGTGAGTTTGACACCCTGTTTTCCCACCGCATGATTCATAAACACCCAAGGACCACTAAGGAATGCAACACTATATCGTCTGTGGAAGAGCAGATGTGTAATTAGTGACTGTTATGTCTCATTTGTGTTGCAGAGCGACGGACAAAACCAGACGGTGCTTCTTTAATTCGCAAATGGGGGATCTCTTGTGTTTCTTTCTAAATAAAGGTGGAGAAACAGCCAAAACAGACATACACACACACACACCCCTAGGAAGAGGGAGATTCATCAGGCAAGGTTGTTTGCTCTCCCACAGGAAACAGTGGAGTGTTATTGCACAAGTCTGGGTGTGTGCAGAACTGATGGGAACAAGGTCCTCAGGTGAAACAAGGGGAGATTGTGAGGGGTGGTGCCTGCATGCATGTGTATACACACTTACACACCAGAGGTGGGTTCCAGCTTCTTTTACAGTTCGCTCAGGGACATGCTTTGGGCATGTGCGTGCTTTGAGCATGCACAGAAGTTAAAAAAAAATGCTTCTGTGCTTTGGCAGAAGCAAAAAACAAGATAGCGGCACCTACAGCATTGCCAATAAAACTGGTTCAGGTGCGTGTCTGGCTAAGTTACTACCTACTTGGCCAAACCAGTCTGAACTGGTAGGAACCCATCTCTGGTACACACATACACACATGATTGGGGGAGAAGACTTTCAGCCAGCCTTAAGCCCACTGAAATGAAGAAAGTTTCACAAGATGGCCTCATTTTGTGCAGGAATGCTGTGGCAGAGCACGATGAAGGCCTCAGAAATTATCCATACATCCATGTGCAACAGGACAAGTGAAACCATTGTGTGGACAGGAGAGGGATTCAGCCAGTTTGGGCAAACTGGTTATGATTTTGCATTGTTCGGAGAACCAGTAAAATTGACCACCGGCTAGCCCCACCCCTCCCACCCCATCCTAGATATTATCTTCCCTTCACAATGCAGTCCTGACCATCCAGCAAATCTCCGTGTCTTGCCTGATTTGCTCACCAAGGGTAAGTATGCCATCTGTTTGCCCTTCACCTCGGGTGAGGCCCAGAGGTGGGTTCCTACTGGTTCGGACCAGTTTGCCCGCTTAGGTAGCAATTCGGCTAGCCACACCCCTGAACCAATTCTATCGTCAGCAGTGCCATTTTGATTTTAGGTTCTGCTCATATGCAGAACATCTTCATATGCAGAAATGTAATTTTTTAAAAAGATTCTAACGTGCGTATGTGCAGACCTTTCAAGGTGCAAATGCAAAAAAAAATTTCTGGCAACAACCCATTTCTGGTTGGGGCCCAGGGACATGCCCTTCCCTGGCTCCAGCCTTGCCCTGGAGCATAGGAACTTAGAGGAAAGTGGCAGCTTACAACTGCTAAATTGCGCAAGAGACACACACTCTCTCCCAGCAAGAGCAATAGTGGAGAGAAGCAGCCACTGCCCTGGAGAGCAGAGATGGAGTGGAGCAGGCCCCAAAAGACTGCTCAGTTGACCCCCACCACGTGGCAAAAGTCGTGCATGCGCAGAAGCCGTGTGTGCGCACATGCACACACACCCATATTTTTTGGTGAACCAGTTGTTAAGTGGGTTGTATCCCACCACAGGGGGTGGATGCACTTTGCAGATCTCTCCACTAGTCCCTCCATCGTCCCCTTACTTACTCCCTTCCAAAATGTGGTAGAACGTTCCCTGTTTGTACCTACAACTCCAACACACCAGTGATGGGTTTGGGAACCTCTTAGCCATCTTCTTCTTTTCTAAGAATCCAAAAAGGCTGTTTGGTTGCTGGCTGCATCCCCAGAGGCCAGTGTGGAAAAACAGCAGAGATTGGAAAGCCCCTTTGGTGGCCAGACCAGCAAATGGCTGGTTTCACCAACCACCCCTCTTGGCTGTCTGGCAGACGAAATCCGGGGGAGGCTGGCTGCTCTTCCCCTAGATGGGCCTCCTTCTGCCAATTCCCCCCCTCAACAAAGCTCAGAAGTGATATAGGAAGTATACTCAGTTCATGGAGCTATCAAAAATTCAGCCATGCAAAACAGATTGAGTACCGTATTTTTCGAATTATAAGATGCACCGGAGTATAAGACACACCAAGAATTCAAAGAAGAAAACAAGAAAGAAAAATAGTTTTAGCCCTCCCCAGACTTTTGCAGGCCTCCCAAACCCTTTGTGCATGCATTTTTGCAAAAGAAAACTGGCCCATTTTTTGACAAAAAGGGTCATGCGGGACAGGGTTTTGGGAGGCCAAAAATGACTGCATTCGGTGTATAAGATGAACCAACATTTCCACTTTCTTTTGGGGGGGGAGTGTGTCCCATATGCAAAAAAGTATGGTTATATTTTAAAGCCGGTCCTTTTTAATACTTGCATTTGTGTCAGGTGGTTTGCTAATTTTTTAACGAACGTTTTAGGCTTGCTTGCACATGCGATGCTTCTGCAGATGTGCAGAAGCATCCAGGTGGGTGGGTGGAGCCTCCCACCACCGCTACTACCAGTTCAGCCAATCTGGGCCGAACTGGCAGCAACCCACCTCTGATCTGAATAATTGCAAATTGAAATGAAGTAAGTTTTTTTTAAAACTTCAGGCTTCCTCTTCTCTTTGCCCTGCCTATATTGTGATTTTTAAAGCCAGATTTTTAACAAATGGATCTCTTCGCCTTGATAATAGCCTTGTACCAGGCTACATATCTTTCACTCATAATTACCTCAGCAATATTTATGAATCATCATCTCCATTATTCATCTAATCGGAGGCGAAACGAATGGATAATCAGAGCAATGCCTTTCAGCTTCATTACCTTGCATAAACCCAATTTATGCACGCACCCGTGCTTGCGCGCATGCGCACATACACTCACACACACACAGGCAAATGCAGGCTTCTTACCCCTTTTCTCTACTGTGCAAGGCTGGAGCGTCTCCCGCTGTCCCCCCCCCCCAAATTCAGTGGGCAAAATTATCCCTTGGCGAGAGGGCTCAAGACAGGCTGGCCAGCTGACCTGGTCATCTGGCAAAGTGGCTCAAGAAATGATAGCACCAGAACATGAAAAAGTGTCCCTTTTTGCTCACCCAGATTAATTGGATTAAAGCTTGACTGTCAGCTCCATAGTGGGGCTGATGAGCGCCACTGATTTCTGGGAGTTCTGGCACTAAAGAGAAGCTGCTACGTTAGGCTCCCAAGATGCTTCATGCAAACCCAGCTGTGCAGCCTGCGCAAGGCTTTTGGGAGAGCCCTTGGAATGTGCAGAATCCAGCTGCAGCTGGAGAAAGCCTCTCCTCTCTGCTTTCCAGGAGAGGGCGGTGTTGCCCCACAAGAGATGGAATCTGCTGAAATCTGCAGTCTAGAAATTGCATCTTGTTGAAGAAGTCTCACTTTAGAGCTGAAGGACTAGCTGCTTAGGTGGCCCTGGGAAAGGCAGATGACCGGATTGGAAGAGGAAACATCTGGCCACATTTCCCCCTTTTTAAAATATTTAATTTTGTTTTTAAAATTAGACATAAAAACTAACACAAACTAATGAAAAGGAAAAAAATGCAGGAAAGAGTGAAAAGAAAAAGGAAGAAAAAAATAGAAAAATGCAGAAGAAAGAAGAAAAAGAAAGAAAAAGTTTCCATTTTGGGGTGGGGGGAAGTACAATCACAAAATCATATTTCTATCTAAAACCCACTCTTGTCATATCCAGATTTTTCCTAATCATCCAATCCACAAATCATAAGCACATTTTCCCAATTTTATGCAGATCTCTAAGGGATTGCTATCATCAATAAATATTGTTTTCTCTCTAAGCAAAGGAGTTAATGTAGCTTCCTCACTTGGCAAGTTCCAACATCCTTATCAGCCATTCCCCATTCTGGACATTATTGAATTCGTCCACTTTAAATAATATTATTATTAGTATAATATGTATTAATAGTCTTGCTGATTTATTATATACAAGCTAGACACCAATGCTTTATGACCAAACTATGTGATCAGGTTATGCAGGAAAAATTTGATTCACAATCTGTTGGCTCAGTAGTGGTCGGTGATTAAAACACATATGGGAATATTGCTCCCACTGCCTTAAGTCCAGAAGCCATTCCAGAGGTAGAAGGCATAGACATTTTGGTGAGGTACTGACATTTAGTACTGTAAGGAGCCCCAGACAGCTCCTGAGTGAAGGAGTGGAACATCTGCCAGTTTGAACTGAGGTAGCAGAATATGAGGCAATTGGCAGTTGGAACAGAGTTCTTTTCAGGTGAGGAGGGGAATAGAACTCCTTAGCATCAGAGTGTGTTAATTACTGTATAAAAATACTAATGATCTGATGTTCATTTCAAAAAACCCTTTCTTAGCGAGCACCTAGAAGCCAAGAGGAACATACATGCCAAATTTCAAGTTTGTAGGCTTTAAGGTTCTGGAGATTTTTTGATAAGTGAGTGGCACTTGGTTTTTATATACAGTAAATAAGAATAAAAATAAAGTCCTATGATTTTTTTTCTAGTTGCTTATCCATTAGTCCCTACCAAAAAAAAAAAAAAAGACCCTTTCATTGAAAATCTCTTTGAATCAGTGTCTTAACCTTTTGAAATATTCTGAATTAATGTGTACATTTGAATTCAAATTTTGAAAGTGTTTTTACACGTCCAGCAGGGACGACAAAATGTCCCTTAAAGTTGTTCACATTTCCAGCAAAGTTTCAAAGTTACCTTTATACATTCTAATTTCCCTAGTGACAAATACCAACGATTCATCATTTTATTAAGAATTCTCTTTAGGACTAGGACCTAGTGTAAATTTCAGTTCTTACAACAACATATTTTGCCATTGGTCTATCTGAGGTCTTCAAACTCAGCAACTTTAAGACTTGTGGACTTCAACTCTCAGCAACTTAAAGACTTGTGGACTTCAACCCCCAGAATTTTCCCGGAGTTGAATTCCCAGAATTCAATTCCCAGGGAGTTGAAGTCCACAAGTCTTAAAGTTGCCAAGTTTGGGGACCCTTGTTATAGTTAATCTTTCCTATCCCATTTTATCATACATTATTTCTCGTTATTCTTCTATCCCACATCCCAATGAACGTTTATGCGTTTGAGCAATAGCCTGCCCAGGATCTGCTTTCCAGCGAGGCAGACCAGGACTTTTGGTCAGTCCCAGCTTCCATTTTCTGGTGCCCACAAACATTTCCCCCTTTGTGGGGCTAATAGTGAAAGATTCTCGCTTGTTATTTGCATGGACAACCAACATTAAGCGATTTCAGTGAGGTCTGTCTGGGACCAGCACTTACTTTTATCCCACAGAGCAAATTCCTCCTTCCCACCGGAGGATATGAGAAATGTTTAAAATAGAATAGAGTAGAGTAGGCTAGGCTAGGCTAGGCTAGGCTAGGCTAGGCTAGGCTAGGCTAGGCTAGGCTAGGGTAGGGTAGGGTAGTAGGGTACGGTAATGTAAAATAGAGTGGGGTAGGATAAAGAAAAGTAGAGTAAGGTAAAGAAGAGTAGAGTAAAGAAGAGTAGAGTAGAGTAGGGTAGGGTAGAGTAGAGTAAAGAAGAATAGAGTAGGGTTAAGAAGAGCAGAGTAAGGTAAAGAAGAGTAGAGTAGAGTAGAGTAGAGTAGAGTAGAGTAGAGTAGAGTAGAGTAGAGTAGAGCTGGAAGGGACCTTGGAGGTCTTCTAGTTCAGCCTCCTGGTCAAGCAGGAGAACCTATCCATTTCAGACAAGTGACTGTCTAGTCCACAGGTGTCAAACTCACCACGTCGCGTTGATGTCACATGACGTATCATGACATTCTTTGCCTTCACAGAGCTGGGGTGGGCATGGCCTACACGTGACGCATCTGGCTGGTGAGCCACCAGTTTGACACCCCTGGTCTAGTCTCTTCTTTGAAAGCTCCAGTGATGGAGTGCCCATGGTTTCTGAAGGAAAGCTGTGCCACTGATTAATTGGGACTGTTAGGAAGTGTCTCCTTAATTCCAGGTTGCTTCTCTCTTTGGTTAGTTTCCATCCATTGTTTCTTGTCCTGCTTTTTGGTGCTTGTGAAATAATTTGAGCCCCTTCTTCTTTGGGGTAGCCCCTCAAATATTGGAATATTGCTATCATGTCACCCCTAAATTTTCTTTTCTTTAGGCTAGCCGGACCCAAAACCTGAAACCATTCTTCGTATGGTTTATTCTCCAGGCCTTTGATCATCCTAGTTGCTCTTCTCTGCACTTTTCCCAAAGTCTCAGCATCTTTTTTTGTAGTGTGGAGACCAGAATTGTATTTCAGGCGTGGTCTTACTTGGGTTTTATAAAGTGGCACTAATATTTCAAGAGAGTGAAACTGCATCAACAGAAGGGCTGTGAATCCCCACAGCCCAAAACCTAACTCTGGAGGGGGCAGCCAGGAAGTAGGCCCCCACTTGGTGGGCCCTTCCCAGTCAGGCCGTTTGGTCTGTAAGGCCTGTGCCTGTCACCTCTGGCTCCTGGCATGGGAGGCTCCCAGGAGGGATGGGCGGGATGCCCAGCAGATTTCAACTGCCATCCAGTGACATCCTTCTGTAGACAGCTCATCTCGGCCTGGGCCGCTCACAATCACGGAGAGGCAAGATTAGACCATCCATCTCAATTGTGGAGGCAGCGTTTGGCCCCCATATTATTCTATCTGTCATGTCCCCTTCAGGTTCCCAAAGAGTCCCTGTCTCATACATCATTATTTTCTACAAAGCTTGAAAGGCCCCCCAGGAGCCCCTGCCCACTCCCTGCCCCACCCGCCAGGTCCAAGTGCCTGGAGCTGTGGGGATGAGTCCCCCGATGCAGCCGCCCGGTCAAATCTGCATACCAATAAGAGCTTCTCTGAGCCAGAGGGGAAGAGAGAAAGGAGGAGGAGGAGGAGGCCCAGCTGACAAAGAGAAGGTTCCATCCCAAAGAATGTCTTAGATCCCCTTAGCTCAAGGAAAAGGCAGGGAAGAGGACGTATCTTGGGATTGACAATCTATTTGAGGCGCACAATGTGTGAGGGATTGTGAGTGTGCCTGTTGACTTGGGGGTTGTCAATTCCAGGAATTTGGGAAGCTGAAATTTCAACGCAAGCAGAGAACCTTTTGAGCTGCGGGCCTGCTGTGGCCACTTGATCATCTGTATTGTACACACATACACACACACTCCCAAGAGCAGATTCTGGAAAGGCTGAGTTAATTTTGCCTCTAGAAGCAAAGTCCGTGGAATTAAATCCAATTTTGTCCCAGTTGACAAGGACAATGGCTCAGCTGCTTGCACGTATGCCCAGTCCGGTTCTGTTTAAGCAGCTGGCATCAGTGGCTGGACCACAACCACCTACAGCGTGTCTCTCTGTGTCCCCCCCCCAACATAGTGACTGTCACTTACTAACCAGTCATCCCAGATGTTTCCCCCTCCCTCAAACTCACTAAAACTGCTGGTGACCTCCTATCGCTGCACTGTAGAGAGCATGTTAACTTACTGCACCTGTGTATGGTTTGCCAGTTGCACAGTGGCAGATAGGACAGCGCTCCAGAGGGTCAAGGTTATTGCCCAGAGGATCATGGGTTGCCCTCTCCTCTCTTTGGAAGAGCTTTATAGTTCCCTCTGCCTTAAGAAAGTTCAAAACATTCTTAAAGATCCATCTCATCCTGGGCAGCCTTTTTTGAACTATTACCATCTGGCAGATGGTACAGGACAATAAAAACAAGAATAAATAGGCTGAATAACAGCTTCTATCCCAGGGCAGTAACTATATTTCTACTGTATAGTGCAATATTAATGCAATATCAGGGTTTTTCAATTCAATTTCATAGAATGTGAAGGATGTGTGTTTGTATTTTATTTTTATAGTTATAATGTACACTGAAGATGACATTTAATTTCGTTGTACCAGGTGCAATGACAATAAAGTAAACTACTATTTACTAGAGGAATTGGTAGATGGAGCCCCAGGATATCTAGTTCTTCCCTTATCAGAAGAGCCCAGTTTAAGAGATAGACATGACACCATTGTCCACCCCCATCTGTGATTCATCGTATGGTCCTCCAGCTGTTTCAGACTGCAGCTTCAGTCACTGGTTGGGATGGTGGGAACTGTTGTCCGAAAGAACTGAAGTCCACCATTTTGAGGGCTCTCTTTGCCCTTCACTTGAGACCTGCCCCCAGGTCTGTCTCTCTGAGCTGGTCTACATAGTCTTTTCTGGCGCAGCTGCAAAAAGCACCACCAGAAAAACACAGAAGGGTTTTCTTCTGCATTTCCTTTTTATCTTTTCTATTTCAGCAAGAGCACCTGGATGCAGCAGAGCCCAGAGACCGGCCACACTGCTCAGTTTCAGCAACGCAGCCTGAGGCTGCAGTTAAATGCCTGAGAAAGATGCTCCTACAAGCCAAAATATGGCTTAGTGCAGTGATGGCAAAACTTTTCAGCACCCAGTGCCCAAACATGAACATGAAAGCATGCCCGAGTGCCGGAAATCTGAAGACCAGCTGGGCTTTGGGTTTCCGGCACATGCATGTGCACCTGGCCAGATGGTCTTTGGGTTTCTGGCGCTCTGACATGTGTAAAGACCAGCTGTCTGGGATGCATGTGTGCGCCTGAAACCAGAAGAGCAGCTGGTGATGCCGCACGTGCCCACAGAGAGGGCTCTGCGTCAGTGGTGAAATACAATTTGTTTTTACTGCTGGTTCTGTGGGGGTGGCTAGGTGGGCGTTGTGTGACTTAGTGGGTGTGGCTTGGTGGGTGTGGCAGGGGAAGGAAACTGCAAATCTCCATTCCCATCCCACTCTGGGGCCAGTCAGAGGTGGTATTTGCCGGTTCTCTGAACTACTCAAAATTTCCAGTACTGGTTCTCCAGAACCTGTCAGAACCTGCTGGATTTCACCCCTGCTCTTCCTGCTACCTCTGGCACATGTGCCATAGGTTTGCCATCATGGGTTTAGTGGAATCCTTTTCTTATTATTGGCTTTACCACCCTAACACTGGTCTAAAAATGAAATCATTGTGAGCCCATTCAAGGCCTGCCAGATATCAGGGGTGGGTCACAGGAGCCTGTAAGGAAATTAAAAAGTGGCTCTTCCTACATTTTCCCTTTCTCAGAAGGCCTCGTGGCCGCAATGGAGCCCGACAGGCAGGCAGACCTGGTTGGAGAAACATGGCTGCGACCTTCAGAGGGAGCCCTACCTGCTCCAGACTGCCTCTGCGCACCAGTCGGTTCTCCCACGACTCCCAGCCCTTCTCTTCCTCTGTGTTAAGCCCCCTTCAGGTTGCTTAGGAGCACTCTTGCCCCTGACTGTGCCCCCAGGGAGGGCAAAAAGGGTCCACCTTAGAGTTGGCTATCTGTAAGTGGCATCAATGGAAGGGTCCCTAGTCCAAGCCCCCATGGGGCAAGATGGGGCAGGTTCTCAATCTCCAGACAGCATCTCTTCCCCCCACCCCAACACCCAAGACATAAGCAGCTTGGAACATTAGGGGGTGCAAAAGTCCATTCCCATCCATCTCATGAGCCGTTGTGGCACAGTGGTTAGAGTGTAGTACTGCAGGCTACTTCTGCTGACTGCCAGCTGACTCCAATTTGGCAATTTGAATCTCACTAGGCTCAAAGTTGACTCAGCCTTCCATCATTCTGAGGTCAATCAAATGAGGACCCAGATTGTTGGGGGAAACAGGCTGACCCTGTAAACCGCTTAGAGAGGGCTGTAAAAGCACTATGGAGCGGTATATAAGTGCTATTGCTATTTTCCTTCCTCTCTCTCTCCCTCCCTCCCTCCATTATGGGAGTGCAAAAGTCCATTCCCATCCATCTCATGAGCCATTGTGGCGCAGTGGTTAGAGTGCAGTACTGCAGGCTACTTCTGCTGACTGCCAGCTGACTGCAATTTGACCATTTGAATCTCACCAGGCTCCATGTTGACTCAGCCTTCCATCATTCTGAGGTGGGTCAAATGAGGACCCAGATTGTTGGGGGCAAGAGGCTGACTCTATAAATCGCTTAGAGAGAACTGTAAAAGCACTGTGAAGCGGCATATATATCTAAGGGCTATTGCTATCTCAAACCTTCTCAGGCGCAGTGCCTCGTATCCCTGTCAGATGAGAATCCCCAGCCAAGTTGATATGGAAATTGGATGCCTCTGGAGAGTCCCAGGCTGGAGGGGGAAAGGGGCATCTTCTCCTCTGCGTTCATTGCCATGGTGACTTATTTATACAAGGCCCATCTGTGAGGTGAGTGACTTGAGGACTCTCCTCTTCTGTGACAGGACCGTAATTTGCCTGCTGGTTGTTATCACTGCCAGCACTCGGTCCTGTTGCTTTTTTGAGATGTAGACATTAGAAAACCTGTTATCTTCAAAGTCCCTTAAATCAGCTACGTAAACCCCCCTAATTATGAGCTCCTTGCGACTCTGTAATTTTCCTGCTAGCTTTATAGCAACTGCATTTTAAGAATATACCGTAACAATGAACAGATTAT
>JAPKID020001656.1:0-14425 GCA_026931265.2 Tropidonophis doriae
TAGAATAGAATAGAATAGAATAGAATAGAATAGAATAGAATAGAATAGAATAGAATAGAATTCTTTATTGGCCAACTATGATTGGACGCACAAGGAATTTGTCTTTGGTGCATATGATCTCAGTGTACATATGTCTACAGAGATTCTCAGTCATCCAAGTCATGGTTGTCCCAAAGGTGCTTTTTTCAAGAGGCAACTGGACTTTTTGGTTTTTCTTTGAAGACATTTTGCTTCTCATCCAAGAAGCTTCTTCAACTCTGATTGGAAGGTGAGGAATGGAAGGATTTATACTCCTTGTAGGATTTATATCACCAGCTTTCTTCAAGGAGTATAAATCCTTCCGTTCCCCACCTTCTAGTCAGAGCTGAAGAAGCTTCTTGGATGAGAAGTAAAACATCTTCAAAGAAAAAACAGAAAGCCCGGTTCCCTCTGGAAAAAAGCACCTTTGGGACAAGTGGTAAGAAAGAAACTCAGGATTGCCCCACCCTTATTATTTTTGGCATGATAGGGTACAGGTGCTGCTATTTCATCCTGAAATAAAGTAGAGTTTCAGGAATCTTTGTGGTATCTATTTCCTAGAGGTACAACTAGCCAACCTTTAATGGATGACACAACAGAAAAATAGAATAGTCCCTAAAAAAATCAAAATACGGTCAGATTAACATCTAAGAATATATTTCTTATCTGGAATTACTGGAATAATTACTAAGGACCAGGGTTTTTTTTGTGGATAAGTCTCACAGTAAAGAGGGTGTAAAGCAGGGGTGAAATCCAGCAGGTTCTGACTGTTTCTGGAGAACTGGTAGCAGAAAATTTGAGTAGTTCAGAGAACTGGCAAATGCCATCTCTGGCTGACCCCAGAGTGGGGTGGGAATGGAGATTTTGCAATATCCTTCCCCTGCCATGCCCACCAAGCCACACCTTCCAAGCCACACCACACCCACCAAGCCACACCCATAAAACTGGTAATTTAAAAAATTGAATTTCACCACTGGTGTAAAGCTTTCTATGGGATTCCAAAAGGTGCTTTTTCAAGCAGCAACTGGACTTTCTTATTTTTCTTTGAAGACTCTTCTCCTTTGAAGACTCATCTCCAACAGCCTGCACCTCAACATTCAACATTGAAGGGACACAGGACAGAAAACATCTTGCAGCCAAGAAGGCTCTACCTACATTTATATTACTCAGATTACCCTGACTCCACAGCTAAACCTCCAAGTGGCCTCAACAACTCTGCAAATAGTCTGGCAAGGAATATAAATCCTTCCATTCCTCACCATCCATCAGAGCTAAAGAAGCTTCTTGGATGAGAAGTGAAACATCTTCAGGGAAAACCAAGAAAGTCTAGTTGCGTCCTGAAAAAGCATCTTTGAGACAATCATGACCTGGATGACTGAAAATCTCTACAGATATTTAGCTGTTCACTTTGGGATGGTCACCCTTTGAATGGTGCAGGAGTATGAAGAGATGTCCAGAAAAATTGCAGACTACAAAAACAATTTGTGCTTCAGTTTGAGATACAGACAACACACAGTCTCATCCCCAACAGCTTGTGCTTGTGTCTTCAACAATGAAGGGATACATGGCCGAAAATCTTTCCATTCCCCACCATCCAATCAGAGTTGAAGAAACCTTTTGGATAAGAAGCTAAACTTCTTCAAAGAAAAATGAAAAAGTCCAGTTGCCTCCTGAAAAAGCATATTTGGGCTAGTTCCTTCTTCCTTGAACAGACAAAAAAGTGACTGGACCCAAATCACCAGTTGGCTTTGAGTCTAAGGCAGGTGTGGAGCTCAACCTTCTGGTCTCTAGACTGATGCTTAAACATTACATTATATCTAATGAACTCTCATGGACAAAGAAGGGAAGTATTAAAAACTGGTCCAGTTTGGGCTTCAAATAGGAAAGATATTCAACTACAAAACTCAAAACCCCTGCCTCTTGCTTTCTGTTACCTAGCAAGATTGGCTGGTTGATGACTTATCCTTTTGACCCTAATTTACTGACAATATTAAATTGATATAAATTGCCTAAATATATCACAGATATTAACCATTTAGTAGCAATGTATTAAAGTGTATATAAAAATTTAGCTGGGTTTATAAGATATTATAAAATCAATATCAATAGGAAACACTGTCATTTTTTTATTAGTAGAAAAGGTAACCTTTTCAACAATTGGTGATTTACACTTTTTGTCTGTATTATTCTCTTGGCTATTTCCCATGTCCAATATTAACAATGTTCCTCAAAAACTGATGCAATGATTTGGAGATATAATTCAGCACTGACATTTTCAAAATTCCCCAGGTTTCCCTGTTGTATTTTCAGTCTATACAGCTTTTCTGATTTCAACACAATATTCTTTTAAATAGTTTAGAACTTGCTTCCTTCAGGTAATAAAAGTCACTATTATTTTTAATTGATTTAATAATTTAAATGGTTGCAAACTTTGGCTGCAAGTAGTGCAAAGTACTGGAAATATAAGATGCCTGTTTTGAAACATTTATACTGATTGAAATTTGCTTTCTGCTTTATTATAACATGATGGTTTGAGCCTTTAAAGCTTTGAGTAGCTTAGAACCTGTTAAAAACCTGTCTGTTCCTTAAGATCTGCAGCGGAGTTTCATTTGAAGTTTCCACCATTGTAAAAAGTGTTTACTTCTGACTGGAAGAAGAAAATGTGCCTTACATTTCTCTGTTCCTAGATATAAGATACAGGATTTTATAAGCTTCATTCAAGTTCTACTTCTATACATTTCTTCTTCTTGTGCCATATCCGTCATCGGACATTGGTGATCATATTGGCAATCCTATTTTTATCAACAGCTGCATGAAAAAGTGCTGCTGAGTTTTGTCCAAACCAGTTCCTGGGATTTTGAAGCCATGATGTTCTTCTTCTGCCTGGACCTCATTTGCCTTCAATTTTTCCCTGGAGGATTAACTGAAGTATATGCCATAGTTTTTCGGATGTCGCATCACATATCCATAATATTCTAACTTTCGCTTTTTTATGGTTCTGATGATTTCTCTTGGCTTTCCCAGGTGGCTTATCACCACCTCGTTTCTGATTTTGTCAATCCAGTTTATCTGTAACAGGAACTTGTAAATCCACATTCAAATTCTTCTAGTCTCTCCAAGTGGCTTTCTGTCAGAGATCAACTCTCTACTCCATAGAGCAGGATGGAAAAGATGTAACATCTGACAAGCCTGGTTTTCAATCTTATGCATATGTTGTGACTGCAGAAGACCTTTTTCATTTTACAGAATGCAGTTCAAGCTTTCTCTCCACATTTAGAAATGTGCAAAGATATCACTACTTTACCAGGTTTGAAATTATTAAACTATGTTGTAATAAATTTAATATTAATTTGAATGTATGTTTTTAACCTTGTATATATTTTTTTAATTTTATGAATTGCCTTGAGTATTTATCAGAATAGAAAGATGGGGAATGAATGAAGGAATGAAAGAATGAATGGAAACTGAACATACACATAAACATACACTCAGGTGTATCCACACACCAAGGTTTACATAAACACATAAATATTCAAATGTCCTCTCACAAAATATAATCTGCAGACTAGGGAAGGTTTATATAAGCATATCCAGGTAAGTAAAGTGCCATCATTTTGAAAAATCAACATTATTAAGTATTTTAGCTGCAGAGTTTTAATCCCAGTTAAGAAGTTTATTGTATGTTCTCCAAGGAGATAGTGAACTGAAATATGTAGTTAATCTGTCAACAACATTTAGTTTGGAAAAATATTTTAAAGGAAATTTGTTGTCAAATTTGTCAAGTGGTTTTGATATTGGAGAATCAGGGTGAGAAATTCTTCCAAATGCCCTTCTTAAATGTACGTTAAATAAGGCAGCATAATGTGGAATATGATTATGGTTGAATTGTAGATATATTGAATGTCTACCTAAAACAAATACAGTAGCAGCAACGGCTATTGAAAATAATGGGAATTATGTCAATCTAGATCAGAAGGGACAATGACTTATTGTTGCCGTCAACATATATAAAATCAAAATTCCATTTTTCCCCCAAGTCTTTTTCCATTCAAGCCAAAATTAAAATTTCTGATTTCATCTTCACTTTAAGAATTTGGCTAGCCTTGAATTTTGGATCTTCCAAGTTAAGGAACTGTCTGCCCTTCAACTGCTCCAGCTGCCTATCCTCCCAATCTCTTCCTTTGGGTCATCCTGAGCTTTTCTAACAGGGCAGCAAGCAATGTCAGAACTCTCTCTGCTTGCCACATTGTAGCTCTGGGATTTCAAGAAGTCACTGAGCCATAGGCAGGGGTGGTATATACTCACTTCCCTACTGGTTTGCAAATGTGAGCTTCATGCATGCGCAGATTCTACCATGAATTTTTTGGTGTGTGTGTGTGTGTGTGTGTGTGTGTATGTGTGAAAAAATGGCCTAAATGATGCCATAGAGGTAAGCCACCTGCAATTTCCTCTACTGGTTTGGACAATCTTGTCCAAACTAGTAGAATATCACCTCTGGCCACAGGGCAGCACAAAGATGTAGCCATCCATGGCAGACTCAGCTACCCCCAGCCCAGCAGCATGACACAAGGGGGCTTCTTGATGTGCCACAGATCTGGGCTACAAGAAGCAACTGAGATGTGACTAATTTTAAGAATAGCTTTCCCAAAGAGTTGGAAAGGAGGTCAGCCTGTGACAGCTGGTGGTTTCCTATCTTAAATCTGCAAGTAGTGTTCTTCATTAAATGTAATGTAATTACAAATAAAAACAAGCACAATTAAAATACTAATCTTTTTTTGAGGTCAGTGGACTCCTTTTTATTGAAGAATTAATGGGAAGCCTGGATGTGTAATATTTTCAGAAAACAATGTAGCGGTGTAAAAATAGAGGTATTTGGATCAAATTAATATTGTCAATTTCAAGATTCAGTTTTTATCACAGAAAGCCATTAGTGTTTTAATTTGTTAGCGAAAATCTATTATTATAATATTATTGTGCCGCTCTTATCACATCCACAGATAACCGCCCGGCCGCCCTGTTTGGGGTGACCCGCTCCCTCCTTCAACAGAGGCCGCCAGAAGCCCCTTTGCAGGGCAGAGCAGAGGAATTTGGAGAGTATCTGCAGGATAAAATCGCTCAGATCTGGAACGAGTTGACCTCCATGGAAAGTAGTCTAGAGGGACCATCCGAGGCAGGTCTTGAGACAAGGAGTTTGACTTTGGGAGGAGTTTGACTTTGTTACTTCCGATGATATGGACAGGTTGTCGAGGCGACTGAATGCCACCACATGTTTATTGGACTCGTGTCCCTCCTGGCTTGTTCTGGCATCCTGGAGTTTACACGAGGCTGGCTCCAGGAAATAGTGAACGCTTCTTTGAGGGAGGGGTTCTTGCCGGCCGCCTTTAAAGAGGCGATGGTGAAACCCCTCCTCAAGAAGCCTTCCCTGGACCCAGCGTTGTTAGTAAATTATTGTCCAGTCTCCAACCTTCACTTTCTGGCGAAGGTTGTAGAGAATGTGGTGGCACAGCAGTTCCCCCATCACCTGGAGGAAATTGATTATCTGACCCACGCCAGTCCGGCTTCCGACCTGGGCACAGCACCGAGACAGCATTGGTCGCTTTGGTGAATGATCTCTGGAGGGCCCAGACAGAGGCTGTTCCTCTATCCTGGTCCTATTAGACCTCTCAGCAGCTTTTGATACCATCAACCATGGTATCCTATTGCACTGACTGGAGGGGTTGGGGGTGAGAGGCACCGTTTTACAGTGGTTCTCCTCCTACGTCTCCGGTCAGTCACAATTCGTGTTGGCAGGGGGACAGAGGTTGACTTCAAGGCCCCTCATGTGTGGGGTACCTCTGGGGTCAGTCCTTTGCCACTCCTGTGCAACACCTACATGAAGCTGCTGGGCGAGATCATCCGTGGTTTTGGGGTAGAGTACTATCAGTATGCTGATGACACGCAGCTGTACATATCTACTCCAAACCACCCCAACGTTGATGCCGTTGAAGTGATGTCCCAGTGTCTGAAGGCCATACGGGCCTGGATGGGGAGTAACAAACTCTGACTCAACCCATCCAAGACCGAGTGGCTGTGGTTTCCGACGTCCCAGTATAGCCAGTTGATGCCATCACTGGCCATCAAGGGAGAAATATTAGCCCCTGTGGAAAGGGCCCGCAACTTAGGCATCCTCCTGGACTCCCAGCTGTCCATGGAGGACCATGTGATGGCCGTGGCCAGGGGGGCTTTTTACCAGGTTCACCTGATACACCAGTTGCGCCCCTTTCTTGACCGGGACGCCCTTTGCACAGTCACTCAAGCACTCGTGACATCCCATCTGGACTACTGCAATGCTCTCTACATGGGGCTCCCCCTGAGGTGCACCCGAAGACTACAGCTAGTGCAGAATGCGGCCGCGTGGGGGATTTTGGGAGCCTCACGGCATTCCCATGTAACACCTCTCCTGCTTGAGCTGCACTGGCTGCCTGTGGCCTTTCAGGTGCACTTCAAGGTGTTGATAACCATCTTTAAAACGCTCCATGGCACGGGGCCTAGTTCTTTGCGAGACCGTCTCCTCATCCCTTCGGCCGATTCACTCCCATAGAGAGGGACTTCTCCAGGTGCTGTCCGCCAGACAATGCCGGTTGCCAACCCCCAGGGGAAGGGCCTTCTCTGTGGCGGGTGCAGCCCTCTGGAACGACCTACCCCCCGAACACCGGACCACCACGGACCTCCGCCTCTTCCGCCAACGTTTGAAGACTCATCTTTTCCATCTAGGCAGCCTAGCCTAGTCCCCAAGACCACTTTCACAGACTGAGTCTCAAATTGTCTTAATGGATTTTAATTTGTTGGTAATGTTCTAGGGAATTTTTAGCACAGGACACTTTAAATTTAATTAGATTTTATTGTTGTAGTCTTATTTGTTATACGTCCGTTTTATTTATATGTTGTATTTCCGCTTTTAATTTCCTGTGCACCGCCCTGAGTTCCTTCGGGGAGAAAGGTGCGGTATAAAAATCAAATCAAATCAAATAAATAAATAAAATTGTATTTTAAGAATACATACAAAGGAGAATAAGACAGGAAACAACCTTTCTCTGTTTGTTTTAGTAACTAGAATATTGTTCAAGAGATGAAAATAAGCTTTCTAGGTACAATATAATAAGTAAAAAGTGAAAGCCTTTCTTGAGGAACTGTAAAATAATGGAAATGAATTAGTTATATCTTTATATTATTTTATATTTGTGGGGAAATACAATTTCCTGCCTCTGTATATATAATGAGTTGCAAAGTGTTTTATACAAGATTATATTTATTTCAAGTCTTACACAGGAGCTACATGATAAGAGAAAAACCTGGGAGCATTATCAGATTCAGTATTAATCCCCTGCGGTCCTCTTGCATAAAGTATCCAGGAATATGCTCTGAAGTGTAGAGATTTTGCCCAAACAGCCATTTCTTGAGCACCTTAAGAATAAAATGTTAAAATACATTCCTTTCTTCTCCAAGTTTAGCCTAATTTTAAATATTCTTAAAAGCAGAAGATACTCATGCAGGAGTTCCGGGAAGGGAAAATCCCAGATTGTAATGTCTATAAAAGGCAGGAAATTGCTTGTAATTTGTTAGAGCCCTAAGGAATTGCACTCCCTACTGTCTCTTTTCTCTCCATTCTCACCTTTTGTGTGAAGCCTTGTCTTCTCAGATTGTGAGCTAGGATCAGAGATTGACTCTATTTTTAAGTTGTTGTAAACTGCTTGGGAGATGATAATTGCCTGAAAAGTAGGAGAAGAATAAATATAATACTGTAGTAGTTATGATGGCAGCTTCTTAGAAAGAAGCAAAGAAGTAAGGAGGTAGGAGCAGGATTCTAGCTGAAGAAAGTTAGCACCCACCGCTCCTAAAATAATGAAATATTTTGGGAAATATTAACAAAGTAGAATATTGTATTTCCCTGGATGAGAAAAGGAGAAACATATTTTTTTAAAAAAAGAAGCTCCCTGCAGCTCTCTGAGGCTCCCTACCCACCCCCCTTTCAGCTCCAGGGTGATGAGATTAAGATATGGCCCTCAGGACATGATGGGATTAGCCCTCTACCTATCTAATAGCAGGCTCACTGCATTGCAAAATCACCTGGGGACATTTCATCAATCCACAGTTCAACCAGACTTACCTCGGACAAACTCTAGGATTGGTACATGACTCCTACAGCAACCAATGGGATACCTGCCCTTGCACAATAACAGGAAGCTCTACGGCAGGGTCCAAGAGGGGGTAAAAATCTCTCTCTCTCTCTCCACTACATGTGGTTAACTATCCAGGACTTCAAACCCATGTATCCTGTTCACCAATAAACAATCCTTCCACACAGCCTCCATGTTTTCAGCTTCTTTCTTACCACTTCGAACTGAACCCGGATGGACATTTTTTCCAACATAGCCATTTAGGGCCCAGATGTGGCAAGTAGCTTGAAGATTCCCATCAATAATCAAAAGGGTTTTGCTTCAGTGGTTTGGGCAAGCAATGGGAAGGGCTATCAGAATGGCATAAATAGTGTTGTATCATTGCAACCGAAGCCCACCACATTGGTACATGTATTACAATGTTGCATGCACACCTAAAAGGGGCAGAGCCTGTGTCACAATATCCGTTTTATCATTCTGACAAAAACAGTGAACTGTTAGTTCATTTCCTTAATTGCATGTTTATTGTCATACTTTAAGTGGGATTTGAAGGCAAACGTCAGTGAAACAGAAGGAAAGGAATTCTACCAACAGCCTCGTGCACAAAAGCAAGTAGAGGGAAAGGAAAAAGAAAGGAAAAGAAGCCACTGCCCCTCTGGAGATTAAGAGGATGGCAAGATACACAACTTTCCTGGTTTCAGATACAAGGAATTTAACAAAGCAGAGTATAGGATCTATACTTTGCCTGGTGTGAAATTCCTCACTTTAGAAAACATCCACCAATCTTTTGCAAATCAACATAGTAGACTGGATCTTCCTAGCTAGACTTCTTTTATGGTATAAAAGAACCTTCCAGAATAATTAGAAGAAGACCTTGTGTGATATTTTTCTCAGCTCTGCACAGTCATTGTGTTGAACATTTTTCTTTTGCCTTTTTTATTCTAAAAACTTACATCTAAATAGGATAGAAATTTTTATTCACAAATTCCACTTTTTTCCAATATTGCTTCAACTTGCTTGTTAATTTCTAACCTGGTGCATTCTCTTCCTCCCTTCCCACCCTCTCTCTCCATACACACATACACATACACACACACGCTTACCTCTTGGAAAGCGGGGGCAAAATAAACCTTTATGGGAATTATTTTGTGGGAATGCTGCTTTCCTAATGAACATAAATTGTTAGCATTTGTCATTATGTTATATAATCATATAAAGCCTGTCTCCGTATTCATCCCCATAAGGTAATGTTTGTTATATTGCATTAGCATGACAAATGATAAGATTGCTTTGATGACATTTAGACTAGCGCAAGACTCCAAAGGGAATAGTGCTGTACAAATACTAGTCATAATATTCTAAAATATAAAATTGTAAGACTTTGAAAATGAGCAAGAACTCTCATAAAATCTATAACTAATTTTACTCACTATGTAAGCTATCCACTGTGTTATAGAGTATCATATTCATAATTTTATGTTAAAAACTTAGTATACAAGTGCTGTTTCTGCCATTCATTCCCGGAGATTCATGGATCATCTAGATAATATAGTGAATATATTGGGTAGATTATTACAGGCAGCCTCAAAGATGTGAAAAATAATAGAGGCACAATGAAAATTGTTGATAGACATTCAAAGTTACAATTTCTAGACTAGCTTAAACAAGAATGTTAGCTTAGTTTGGCAAGCTCAAGGGCCTCTCTTTTACAATAATGACAAGATTTAAATGCTGAGAAATTCAGACCAGATAAAAGGAAGTATGTCTTCACACTGCATATAATTAAAATATGCAGTTTCCTATCTCAGAATATGTGGATGACTACAAATTTGGAAAGCACTGTTAAGTCCAGAGATAGAGTAACCTTCCAAACAAGCTGCTGGACAACATGAGGAGGTGCAGTTGCAGTTTTCCAAGTAATCCTGACTGCTGGAATTGTTGACCTCTTTTTTCACAGCTTATCATTTTGTCTCATTTTACACTCAGCATAATTTAATATATGATCCAGCAAAACAAGAAACATGAAACCATTCCAATGGGAGCAAAGTAAGGAAGACAGAGAAATAAATCAATGTGGCTGCAGAAAAAGCTTAGTGAAACAAAACAAAACAAAACAAAACAAAACAGGAAATCCATAAGAAAAGAAAGAGCAAAAGGTCATCAAAGAAGACAATCTTTAGCCAATCCCATACTGTAGTTGTATTACCTGTAACCTAAAGCTAAATTGGGGTTAGTTAAGGATGCTAGAAAGAAAGAGAAGCTTGTTTCGATATCTTCATAATAAAATGAGAGTTGATAAACAAGCTACTTAGTGAGGGAGAGCCATCTTTCAGTTTGTCCAAGCTTGGAAAATAAGCAGACTGGACCTGATTAGAACGTGATGCACTAGGGCCCTGATAGTGAACCTATGGCAGGTGTGCCAGAGGTGGCAGGAAGAATCCTCTCTTTGGACATGCACACCATCACCAGCTGCTCTTCTGGTTTCCAGCACACATATGCACACCAGCCAGCTCGTCTTCACAGGCACCAGACCACCAGAAAAATGATTGTCTGATTGTCACCTTAAAAATATTTTAATTTTTCTTTTCAATTTTCTTCCTTTTTTCTTTACATGAGAATGACAACTTAATTTTGGAAAAATGACAAGTAGTGGTGATATTAATATTAATGTTTAGATATTTTTAAGTTATTTCTTAAGATGAAATTTAATTCTATCCAGTTAATTAATTCATCCATCCATCAAATGATGAATTTGAAATTTTATTACAATTATAAATCCTTTATTTACTAATTTGGAACTTTCTTCATGCACGCACTGACGAATTGGAACATTTAAATACCTCAATTACTGCTTAATTTAGTCAAGAAATATAACAGTGGTTCAATTTTAATTTTTGATCATACATCAGTAATAATGCCATTGATTTGGGGGAAGGGAAGAAATCCCCACCAGTGGGAAATGTTACAATTTATTTATTGGAACACTCAATCTGTTAAACAACAAAAAGGATAGATTTTAAAAAGAGAGAGAAGTGACTAATTGGAGACAGATGGAGAACCATTTAAAGCATATACTTGTGATAAGATTATACTTATGCCTCCTGTCATGAAAATAATGTTTGTATCATAA
Source organism: Tropidonophis doriae (assembly GCA_026931265.2). NCBI lineage: Eukaryota > Metazoa > Chordata > Lepidosauria > Squamata > Natricidae > Tropidonophis > Tropidonophis doriae. The sequence goes on from JAPKID020001656.1 coordinate 11,305, forward strand.
CAGAGAAAGTGAACTGAAAATATAAATCACTCTGTAATTGAAATTCAGCAGGCTTTTAGATCTACTAAGTTGAATAAATTATAGGCATGGAAAGTGGAATATTTCTTTTTTTGAAAAATGTCCCAGAGAATGGAACTTGGGAAATTACTGCACTCTTGTCCAAAATATATGCAATAAAGCAAGATAATTTCCAAATCTTCCTTCCTTCCTTCCTCCCGTCCTCCCTCCCTCCCTTCCCAACAGCATGTTAGAAAGGTTGACTTTACAATCTCAACCAGTTACTAATTTTTGTGATACTGTGCTACTTACTTAAAGAATTCATTTCAATGAGAAAAAAATATGAGGGTTGAGGTTTCACAAGGATTCTAATCAAACAAAAGAATTAAGACTTTGAAATAATTAACACTTGACAAATTAAAACAAAAGTCTCTTTTGTCCAGCTTGCATGTTTTTATTTCAGTCAGTTTCTATTTTTGTTTCTCATACAAAATCACAAAAACGTACATGATATGTCAAAATGTTCAGTGAATCCAATGACTAGGCAAAACATTATACACTAAACTATAAACTCTTTTTACACAATGCATCAATTCTGTCACTAAATTTTGCATGCTTACTACAGTAATACCTTGAGATTATTTTACTTTCTACAGCTTATCTATGGTTCTGCACCTATCAATAATCATGGAGATGTTTTCCAATGGATGTTCCCTAACAATATGCTTCAATACAGGGGAATTCTTCAATTATTGCTATATTTTGGGTGGACATGGGTGGGAATGATTTCTCTAAACTATGATGATGGAGCTTGGTTTATACCGACTGTGGTCTCAATGTTTGCCCAGAGAGGAATCTGCTTTGACTTTATTAAAAGTTACCCCAAGAAGACATACACTAATGAGTTCACCGAAATGTTAGAAGATGGCAATGAACTATATGATGCTATCATGGCAAGCAAGGCATCTGCTGTGATTGTACAAGCTGAATTTATGCTGACTATGAGATTATTGTTCTCTTATCAAGTTTCATCAATAGATGAGAAAGTCTGGATTATGATAGCCCAGATGGATTTCACTTCCACTTCTATGCAAAGAAGCTGGCCTTTACACTTCATTCATGGTGCTTTATCCATTGCGGTTCACTTAAGTGACTTGGTAGGATTTCAGGATTTTGTTAGGGAAAGAACGTTGGCTACCAATCAAGACGATGACTTTCTCAAGGATTTTTGGCAAGATGCATTTCAATGTGTGTTCCTCAACTCCAGGGGAGAGAAGAATTTTGATGATATATGCACTGGAGAGGAGAACATAGAGACCCTCCCTTCATCAATTTTTGACATGAACATGAATAGCCACAGTTACACAGTCTACAATGCAGTCTATGCTGTGGCACATGCCTTGCATGCTCTATATTCATTGAAAAGGAAACACAAAAAATTGCCAGATAAAAGCCAACTGAATCATCTCCATCAAGAATTTTGGCAGGTATCCTTTTGAGTTTATGTATGTATTTTATAAATTCTCTCCGCCCTACCCATTATGTGTGAAATGTTTCTTCTTCAATCTTGCATCCTCTTCCAAAGAGCTAGGAGTTTGGTGTGCTTGCACTATATCTTAGCTGTTTCTAGTGCTGCATTTCTCTGGACAGAGAGACCTCATATAGTTCCTGCATTTTATCGGAGCCACTCTCCCATCTTAGGCATCATAACCTCAAGTGTTCCCACTACACCTGGAACCACTTTGGCCTTTTCTTTCAATGTGATCTCTAGTTCCAACTTCAGGCCATGGTACTTTTCTAGGTTCTCATTTTCTCTGCTGTTGTTGTCATTTTGCAATATGATATATTTGTCTTTCAGTCCTAAAGTGCTATGATTATTTCTGGTGGATTGACTAGAAACTGCCCTTCTGTCAGGATCTGGAAGATCAACAAAATATTACTGTTAACCAACTCCAGTGGAGAGAAGAATTTTGATGATAAAAATGAGGGAAAGGATCATCTTGAGTTCTCCCATCTGGACTTAGGAGGCTCTAGCCATTACTCTGTTACCCTGTTCACAATGTCAAATATTTGGTTGAGCCCTTCATTGTATGCTGTTCCTGCCTTCTTCTTACAAAAATAGTGTCAATCTGTCTCTGAGACCTCTCTGTATGTTTTACACCTTAGATACTATCATGTTTTTAGATAGATTCAATGTGTCTGGTGCTTGCCTGTTCTTGTGCTATTTTGACCTATGCTTCCTGCAGTCTTTAATGGATCCTATTGATCTTAAGTAATACTTAAAGAATATTATGGGTATTCTGACAAAAACAATAATTAATCAAGAAAATATTATAGATCTCTTTCTTCCAAAAGTCCTTTAAATATTTATCTAATCCATTTTATAACATCTTGATTTTTTTTTCTTATTGAGTTGCATCATTTTCTGAGGACTGCCTCATATAACAATAATGGTGGGGAGCTTGTGTCCTTTGATGAAAGTGGCCAATTGGTGTCAGGGTTTGACATAATCAACTGGATCCCCTTGCTGAACCAGTCCCTCCTTAGAGTCAAAGTTGGAAGCTTAGATGTACATACTTCTGAAGAAATGAAGTTCACCATTCAGGAGAAGGCCATTGTCTGGCCCACCAGTTTTAATCAGGTAGGCTGGAGGAATTTGTTGTGCCATTGTCCCTTCAAAAACAACATTAATAAAAGCAAAGATTCCAAATTCACATTATATCGGAGAAGACCTTAAAGTCTTAATTTCTTTAGCTTCCCTTCATGAAGTCATAGATTGTTCATCAAACCCCAAATATTTATTGTATGAATTTAATTCCCTTCAAAGACAACTTGAAAAGCAAAAATTCCAAGCTTCCAAGAAAACATTCTGGCAGAAATCCCCCAATTCTTCAGCTCTTTGACTTCTTTCTCTTCATGAAGAGTTAGATTATTCACCAAACTACAGAAGTTTATTAAACCAATTTAATAAATAGTCCTTTAGCCAATATTACACTAATAACAACAGCAACAACAACGGAAAGTCTCATAAATCTTAGGAGGTCTGTCCTCTCTCTCTCTCTCTCTCCCTCTCCCCCTCTCCCTCCCTCCCTCCCTCCCTCTCTCTCTCTCTCTCTCTCTCTCT
>JAPKID020001657.1:0-14424 GCA_026931265.2 Tropidonophis doriae
CTTTGGAGCCTGGAAGAAGCAGTTTTGCCCTCCCAGACGCTCAAGGAAAGCCCCTGGAGCCTGAGTAAGGCGAAAACCTCCCTCCCACCATGGTGCAGGAGACCAACTACGCCACGACCACCATGCCACACCCACCCAGCAACAGGGCAGAGAACCCATTGATGAAACTTTTGAAGCCCCCTAACCTTGCATCTTGACTGGAAGGGATCTAGATAGATAATTCACTTCATCTAAGATCTTCTGATGCCCTTCAACAGCCTCTAACATATTTCCCCAAAGATGAAGATTGGAGACTAGGCAGAAGTTATATAAAGGAGCTGGACTGAGAGACTTTGCCCTTGTGGCAGTGGCAGGAGAGGACATAACTTTGCCTTCTTTAAGACAATTGACATTTATTTTTCACAAAGAAGCATTGATCATCTTCTGAAAGCAGCCACATATCATATTATCTAAAGGATCCAAAAGGGGCACGAGTGACTGAGCTCATATCCTGAAGAGAAGCCTACCTATTTCTTTACTCTCCATAAGATTAAATGAAACTCAGATAACATTATAAGATAGTGCCGTGCTTGAGGTAAGACTTGGTCCCAGTGGCATCTAACCAGAGCAAATACAAATTATTTTGTCTGCAAAGAATCTTACAAATGTTGCAGCCTTGCCTTTTCCTCACATCCTTTCTGGGAAAGGAATCAGTTTTCCCTACTTGATCCTCTCCAGATGTGTTGGATTACAACTCCCCAAATGACCACTCAACATGGTCATATGTAGTCAAATACATTTGGGATTCTGGGAGTTGTAATTCATCACATTAATGGGCATAAGCTTGGAGAAGCCTGCAACAGAGCATCTCTTGGTAAGCGAAAAGACCCTTCGAGCCAAAGACTTAATTCTCTTAATAGTTTACATCCTTGTTCATGTTTTTATTTTTTCTTCTTCTTTCATATAAGGAAGTCAGAGCACCATGCAGAATAGATTCTTTTCCCTTTAACCACACCACAGTCCAGTGATCTAGGCAAGGCTGAGAGAGAATGACGGAGTGAATAAGGGAGATATAACGCTGGACTGCAGGTTACTATGATTTAGCAGGATGTTTCCTATGTTTCTTATTCATGACCACAGTATGTTTTTTTAATAGAAATCTATTTAGAATTATTTGTAAAATAATTACTGCACACTAGGAAAAAGAAGGTGCAAATTGAATGGACTAATTTATATAGTTAGATGTATTTAGTTATTGTAAGATATAGTGACATCAGCAAGTATTGTGGGCCCAATTAGTAAAAGAAAGTTAAGGACTGTATTGGTTGGAAACATGTGGAAGCGGCCTTCAGTGGATAGACAATGGCTAAAATGATAATGATGAAGATATACTGATGGCTTGTGCATTTGAATAAGCTATCATAGATTAAATAGAAGATATAAAAATGAACACCATCTCAAGCAGACACTTTTCAGTGATAGCAGATGAATTCAGCTGTAGGCCATCAAGAACATTTAAATTAAGTTATTATTTTAGGTTTTCATAGAATTACAAGGTGTACGAAATATACAAGAAGAATAGCTCAATACAAAAGCTTAAATGTATTATTACAATTTCAAGACTGCAATGTCTGCCAGAGAAACTTAATTATTACCTCGACAAAATACCTTGCTATAGAATCTCATGATTGTATGAAACAGAGATAAGTTCTACGGCTTTGAAGGAGTTTTAAAAGTGTAGTGAAAGTATAAAGCTATAATGAGACAGAAATAATGTTTTTTTATTAGATTGATATACAGTATTTTCCTTCCTCTAAGAAACGGAAATATACATAATTCTGTCCTCTTTTGATTGTATCCTCACAACATTCCTGTGCTGTTTGGATTTTGAAGCTTGATTTCTCTAGTCTTAAGTCAACATACTGGTTGGATGTTCATACTTATTAGTCTCAATATGAGATAGTGAAAATATAGTAAATTGGGCTAGAGTTCTCTAGACTGTAAAAAAAAACACCTTTACATTGGAATGAAATATGTATAATGCCATGGGGCAGAATTTTTCTCTCATCAAGACTGAGTAATGAGGATAGATTAAAAATGATTGAACCTACATTTTTTGCCACATTCTCAGACAACTACTAATTACCAACTCAGTTTTCGGCATACAAAATCTTCAATTCCTTCTCTGTTTTACATAGGTATCTTAAAATATTTCTTGTTTTATCACCATAGGTCATCTGGAATGTGAATATTTTCTAGTGGAATCCAAATTAATGCTGCAGGAACCTATCTAGCAGTCACTTTAAATGTTTTACACCCAAGCATTGGTTGACCAATAATTGAATTCAAGATACACAGGTTTGGGGAAAAGGATATCCATTTTTTATTTTTTTTCACTCATAATTATTTACAAATACACATTATAACTTTTATATACATTGCACATTTACATGGTAGAAAAGTACAAAACTATATATTTAAATGAATTTATATTTAACTTGTCATGTTTGAAAATATAAAATTGCCTCAGAAAAAGAAAGTATTATGAAAAGCAAGAAACTTGAACTGATAAAGCTTTGATATAATATTCTGTTAACATTTTGAATGTGAAACAAAAAGAATGTTTAAAAAATGGAACGCAGGACCATCTGCGAGGACAGACCTAATAAAACATTGATGTTCATGACAATGTATTTTCATTTTTCTTCTTTTTATTAAAAAAGAAAATAATGCTTTCTTTACATTTAGCCACATAGCAACTAAAAAACCCTTCATAATCCGATCTTTGGGTTTGAATTATCATAGTACAATATAAACGTTCAGGATTTTGAGATCCCATTACTACATGATACAATCAGAGAACATAGCCAGGGAAAGAGGTTTTGTTAAAGCTTTCCCTCTTTCCACCTCAAATATATACTTAACTCAGTTTACAGCGCCTTTTGGTCAGTCAAGATTCCTTGTAAACAAATATCCGAGGGATTGTGTATTTATATACAGAATTGGCAAGAAGGAAACACAATAAATAGAAAATGTAACTGAAACTGTCATGCAAAGTTTTGTTAAAATGTAAAAGAGTTAACATTGCCAGAAATAAGGAGCTGAAAATTGTAATTGGGGAGGAGGGTTAGGCTCTAAGGAATGGATTTATAGTTTACAAGAAAAAAAGCTTTACTTTACAAGCAAGAGACCTCACAATAAATAACACAGCTCATCCCATAACGATTACATTTCTTCTTCTTCAAAAAAAAAAAGGTGTACAGTCAATCAGACTTCTTTAATGTATAAATTATAAAACATGACACAGTATAAATAAATGTCTACAAGATTCAACTATATGTATACTTCTTTCTTCCCCAAATAAATAAGCATACACTTATGTACAGTATGGACATTGTAATTCTTGCCCAATGGCTGTTTCAAAAGTGATGGAGATTTTTACCACTCTAGAATGGAAGATATAGGAAAGCTGTAGTCCTGGTCATCATCTTCATCCTCTTCCTCAGGCTCTTCATTGATGGCTAGATAGGAGAATACAGGGGAGCTCTTGTTTAAATACGGATGACAAAGCGCAGAAGCTGTCTGTGCATGTTTTCAAAGCCCCCTGCATAGCCAAAATAGGATGTGGCATGTTTTTTAAAGCGTAGATTGCAGTGAGATGCACTTTGGCACCTGTGGTTATACAATAAAGTTGATTGTGGGTTTTGGTTTGGTTTGTTTGTTTGTTTGTCTTTTTGCATGTATGTGTAAAGTATGTGTTACATAATCTATGAAGTCATAACTGCAGCAAGTTCTGGAGACTCAATGGCTCAGGTTTATTTGGCAGATTCCTGAAATTAGATAAAAAGTGCTCTTGTGTTCTAGGTTTTTAAACTGCTGTTGAGTCCTTCATTCAGAGGCCATCGTGAGCGGACAGCAGCCCACATGGTTAGGGGTTAAGCTAGTTTGGGAAGGGTTGAGGTGAGGGAGCAATTAGGTTATAGCCAAGTGTTAATAAAGCAGGCAGCAAAGCACACTCAAGCAAACAATATTAACGGAAGGCAAGAAACAGCTAGGAAGATGCATTTAAGGCAACTTTCTGATGTTAGACACTTCCCTAAAAAGAGAAAGGACCCTCAAACATTTGATTTTTCTTCTCATCAAGCACAAAGATTTCTGCATAATACATAAATCTTTCTACGTAAGATCTCACTATTGCATAGTTTTCCATCCTCACCTATTCTAAGAATTTTTGTTTGTTTGCCTTCAGAAGATTAAAGTTCCTGCAAGGTTAAAAATCTCACTTACAGTTGCAAGATCCTGGGTGTTTTACTTCCAATAGCACACCCAGGGAACAGGCTGCTTCCTTCATGGCACACTCACTTGGATAAGTGGTGTTATCACTGGCACAGACAGCTTCGTCTGATTTGCTTTCTGGACATAGCTCATCACAAAGGGCACATCGTCCTCTGCCCACTCTGGAATCCCACAAGCATTTCTTCCCAGTGCTGCACTGGATGTCTTCACAAGATTTGGCTTCTATAAAGGATTTTTATTAAAGGAAAAATGGGAAGAGATAAGGGTTAAAAGAGCAAAAAGAAAAACAATGCTCTCAAAAATTGTGTGTGTTTATGTTAGTGAATCCCACCTCCCCAAATAGAGTGAAGGCAAAGGTGGAGAATTTGAATTATCACCAAATATAGTGATAGAGGATAAGATCAAGGGTGCTACTAGGAAAAGTAGCTAGTGAAGGTGGTTGAATTCTTCAGCTGAAAAGCAAACTCAATGTGACTGCAAGATCTATGGACAACACTTGAAGTGTTGCAGAAATGATGCCCAACAAGACAAGATGCATAGTACCCAAGATCAGTTCTGTTCTGTTTGATTTTGAAATCAAAAGAAATTGAAAAGTTGCAATAAATAGACAATTAGCTTTTTGAAAAACCAGTCTATGAAATCATCCTATTAAGTTTAGCAGTACTAACCAGGAATCTATTATTTAAGAGTAGTAGTTGTAAAAGCACAACTATTTTGGAAAACTGGATATGATTCATCAATGTGCAGCATCTTAAAAATTAGGTTATTTAAATGGGGAAGTTAGGCATATATTTAAATCTCTTCCCTTGAATCCAAAGGAACATAGAAGCATGTTAGAACATAGATAGCAACACTTATAGCTGTGCTATAGCATCCTTAGGAGTCTTGTTTGCTATGCTTGCTTAGTTTTGTTCTGTACTCTGTATAGCACAAAATATAACACTTCTTCCTATTTCCTGTTGGTATAAATAGTATTATGTTGATTTAATTCCAGCCAAGTTTGATGTAGAATCAGCAGAATTGGTGGGACTTGAGTATGACTAAAACTACTTTCCAACAACACTTGGGAGGGTTACCCCAAAACCATATAATTCAACGTATTTCCCACCCTTAAATTGGATAGAGATGGGAAATAAAATGTTGAAAATCATCTCATACTGACCAGTAGCCTCAAAAGGTGATTCTTTTTGACACTAAAAAGTAAAAACTTGAAAAATCCAGCTTTACATAGGAACAAAAGGAATATTGACTGGGCTTCTTTTCCAGATAGGATGGAGTATTCATTATAGCAAAGTCATTTTAGCCTAAACCAGAGGTGTCAAACGCATGGCCCATGGGCCACATACATTGTGCAATGCTCAGCCCATGCCCGGTTAGTGAAATCATGATACATCACATGATGACACTGTAGCGGCATGAGTTTGACACCCCTGATCTAAACATTTGCCCAAGTAGACGGAATCTACATTGGCTTGAAATTAATTTATTATTTTTTTTCTTTTAATTTCAGTTGGAGGGAATGCTTTAAAAAATGGACAGAGATAACTTTAAAAATCTGCTTTTTAATTTCTGCCTTAGTGACAGTAATAACTCAATATATAGTTCCCAAGTTCTTAAAGTGGATGGAGGAGGGGGTGCACTTTATTATCAATAATGATAAGCTGGTAGCAAACTATTTATCAATTTTATTTGCTGCTTATCTTGTGGTTCAGGGTGATTCTGAGAGTACTGTGTAGTATGTGTATGTGTGTGTGTGTGTGAGAGAGAGAGAGAGAGGGAGAGAGAGGGAGAGAGATCAGGCTACAGCATGCTTGCAGCTTGATTATTTAAAACTACTTTACGTGAATTGTGAAGAGCTGACTTTTAGCTGTAATAGGACAGCACTCATACATAGTTATACTTTTAAAAAATGGCATATACATAGCATGACTTCAGTGTAACTCTTTGACCTAAGAAAGGGCTTAGGATATCGAGAGCCAACCTATTATTCTGCAGCATTTGTCACTTAAGCCAGTGTCACTAAACACACTAAGAGTTGTGTTTGAATAAACATTTAGAATCTAGCTTACATGATTCCTTATTTAATACTGCTTTCCCAAGCTGATAGTCAGTGGGTCTCCCTGCATTGCACAGAGCTCAGAAACTGCTGAAGCTCACTTGATCTTGGATGTCAGTGCTCACAGTTAAAAAAAACAACGCACATACATTTTAAGTGAAAGGCAAATCATCTTCTTGGGAAAAATGACCTTTTTTTCTTATCAAAGATCAGATGTCCTAGTGTACTGGCTACACAATCTAGATCTGCTTTTGCAAACTGGTGCCTTCCAGTTGTGTCTAGGCAACAACTGTCCAAAATCCTGGAGGTCATTGAGATTGGGATTTGTCAAAATTGCCTTTCCAAGGCCTTCCAGAGTTGGATCCAAAGAAGTTGGTACAACATGACATTTTTTTTTAAAGCCATTTATAACATCTGAATAAATTTCTCTATGTATAATCTGGTGAATGACTACTGGGCGAATCTCCTTGCATTGAAATCTCACAAGCTGAACCTCACCTATCAAGCCTTTCAGTTTATTTTATTTTTTTTCTGTTTCGATACAACAAACACAAACATAAATGCAAGATATACTACAAATGAAATACTCTGATTTTGAATCCAAAGGAAGATTGAAAAGTTGCAATAAATGGAGAGATTAACCTTTTGAAAAATCAGTCTATACAATCATCCTATTAAGTTTGGCAGTACTAACCTAGAACCTATGATTTAAGAGTAAAAGTTGTAAAAGCACAACTATTTTGGAAAACTGGATATGATTCATCAATGTGCAGCATCTTAAAAAGTAGGTTATTTAAATGGGGAGGTTGGACATATATTTAAATCTCTTCCCTTGAAACCAAAGGAACATAGAAGCATGTTAGAACATAGATAGCAACACATATAGCCTGTGCTATAGCATCCTTAGTAGTCTTGTTTGCTTGCTTAATTTCCTCCCAAATCGGTTAGGGTTTCACTGCCTTCTTGCTTCTAATTATTATTGTGAAAAGAACAATAAGCTTCATTGAGGCACAGGAAATAGGCTTTGTGTGTGTGTACACAATTATTGTGTACATGTGCAAATGCTTGCTTACATCACAATTAGATGTTAGGCTCAGAAAAATTAAATCCGAATCCTCAGGGTTTCATGTGGTCCCTAAAAGCTTTGTGTATAGCCTCTAGAACTCATGCAACAGTTGCCGCTGAATGTTAATATTTAATGTGACAGGAGATTACTCACTGGGGGAATACTTATATTAATGTTATGATATTAAATTACGCAGCATTTACTCTTCTGATGATACTGCTTATATTGTGGAATGTCTTTCCTGGATCGGCACAGCATTCAAAAGATAAGTAAACTATTCTACAGACCTGTTTTAGAGGAATCAAGTCTTAATCCAAATGTAATTGCAATGTTTCTGATCTTTGACTGGGAAAATGACTTTATTTATTTATTTTCTACTTTATCAATTTATAAGCCACTTCAAGATGCTGATGAAGTTTTGAAGATTATGTTTGATCATGGTTTTAGTACTTGCAGATGTCCATTATACACATGAACTGTTTATTATTTGTAAGGGAAAAAGGCGGTTTTGGATCAATCCAGCGTGGGTTTCCTAAGCTTCCTTGCCTAGTAAAATGTTTCCATTGGAATCCAGTTGAACTGAATCCTAAGCCATGTGGTCAGAAAACATCTTCAAAGACTTGGTATTCACAAGTATCTCACATTCCAGTAAAATCAAGGCCAAAGACTAGTCTTCAATAATTGTCAACTGGATTTGGTGGAAAGCTTTTTGACCAAATTCTATCCTTCTGGATCCGAGGAGTGCATTCCTATGAATTTTTAAAATATAAATTTGTATATAATAGCATTTTTCCATAGCAAGGAAGTAGCTGTGATGTGGCAGATGTGGAGTGGAATGTTTTATGCAAGAGCCGGGCCAGTTTGTTTTTTTTCTATTTTAATAATTTGAAGTCAGAACTAGAAATTTTTGAAAATACCTACTTTTTCTTATCATGTTTGCTTCCTGCTATTTATTAGGAATGATTTTAACTCATTTACTTTTTTCCATATTCCTAAATTTTTCCACCATCACAGTCAGAGACGGTGTAATAGTTTTATCTGGTTTGTAGGCTTTGACTGTATAATGCCATCACTGGAGACAAATTAGATAAATTCAGGATGAATGGCAGCAATAAAATAAATCTCTACACAAAGATCCAAAACTTTACTACACATATTAGGTATGTGTAATCTATTAAGATACTAGCTGTACCCGGCCATGCGTTGCTGTGGCCCAGTCTGGTTAAATGGCCAACCAATGTTTGTACACCTGCACACACAAACACATACACACAACCACCATATAACTCCCAACCTACCTACCTATTATATTTCTTTCTCTCTCCACCTACCTACCTACCTACCTACCTACCTACCTACCTACCTACCTACCTACCTACCTACATTTTTCCCTCTCTCTCTGTTTATCCACCTACCTACCTACCTACCTACCTACCGTATTTTTCCCTCTATGTTTATCCCCCTACCTACCTATCTACCTACCTACCTACTGTATTTCTCCCTCTCATCTTGTTTTGGGCCTAGAAGGTTTGCCTGAGCCACATGGGAGTGTGCTACGCCCTGCATCTTGTTTTGGGACTAGTAGGTCTGCCTGGGCCACATGGGATGTGCCATGTGTGAGGGACCGTTGGAAGTTTATTTGGTTGCTGAGGAAATGACTATTGGAAATGTGAAGGGTGTGTGCATGATGCATCATAAGAAATAGCCGGGTGGGGGGAGCTACAGGGAGGTAAAAATCTGAGAAGTGAGTACCTTTTACTTTTATGCTGCTTGCACATGACACTAGTGTGCTAACGACATAAAAGGTACGTCTGATATCATCGGAATCTTTGGGAACATTGTGTGAAAATTTGGTGTCGATCGGTGCAGTAGTTTCTGAGATTAGCGGCTTTGCACAAACTATTTTACATTTTTATTTATATAGATGTAGAGAGTAAAGAAGGGGAAATAAAACATCAGACTTGCAAGATTCTGCTACTATAGCCCATCTTAATCAAATATAGGTCCAGTCTACCTTTGAAGTCAGTTTCGTGGTCTGGGTTATCTAGTGGGGTTGACATCAATCTTGCGAGCCTTATTGTAATTTATGGTAGGTCTTCTCTTTCTTACACTCCATTGAATTTGAGAGGAATTTCCCTCAGTAGCTACAGAATATTATCTTAATCTTTAGGACTGAAAGAAGAGTTCAGCTCTCTTTGCCTAGGTAACAGTTTTTGTGTATTTCTGTCAAAGCCATCCCACTTGCGTTCTACAGGCATTTAATATTAGATTCTTATTATTTTTAATTATTTATTCATATTTATTGGTTGCCCAACTTCAGTGGATTCTGAGAGATGTACAAAATTAGGGAAAACACATTAGAGGGCAACATGATGAATTTTCAAATTTCATATTACTTAAAGCTGGATGTATGGATTTTGCTATCACTTCAGGACTACGGATCTTGTGCCCTTCCAAAAGTTACTAAACAATGTTTGCCAGCAATCCTAGTCAGCAAGATTAATGCTAAAGTATTTTGAGCATTGTAATTAGCTATATTATCCTAAATTAGGTGTCCTCAAACTTTTTATACAGGGGGCCAATTCATGGTCCCTCAGACTGTTGGGAAGTCAGACCGGCTGGGTGTGCATGGCTAGGTGGTCCTGTGACTGATTGGGCATGGGCAATTTAGCAGTCTAAACAATACACAAAGATTTTTTTTAAATTTGTTATGCTCCTGGGGGTGGAAAGCAGGTTATTAAAGGAATGTGGCTACCTTGGGGTGTATATGAGGGACGTATGTGTGTGTGTGTATGTGTATGTGTTTGTGTGTCAATCCCCTTTCCTTCCCCCATCTCTCTGAAGGCTGGGAAAGCCAAAAATGGGACCATTTTTGGCCTCCTGAGGCCTCCAAACATTTTTGGTCTCCCCACCTTCCAGAAGGCAGGTAGGGGCCAGCAGGTGGGGGGGGCGATGAGGATGGGGCAGCTCTGTGGTCCTGTATGGGCCAGATTAATGGCTTCAGTGGGCCATGCCTGACCCACAGGCCGTAATTTGCGGATCCCTGTCCTAAATATTGTTTAATACCTGCCATCTTCTCTTTTGTTTTGAGAGGACTGCATTCTACTTGAGACTGTTAATTAAAGAGACATGCTACTGGATCAATCTAAGTTTGACAAATAAACATAATAATGCTGTATTTGTAATTTACTGTCTATAATCTAAGATATGGGCATAAAGAGATTACAATTTTTGGTAATTTATACAGCCAGGGAGTTCTCTTGGCAACAATATGTAAGTGGTTTTCCACACTTAGAAGTGGGTTAAAGTCAGATCTCTGTTCACTTACTGACCAAACTGTCCTTCTCTGTTTTAATTTGTCATTTTAAAACCGGAAGTAATATTTCAGAGGAGAACATGTGGATCAGCACCAAATCAAAGAACCCTTACATAAGCAGTATGATTTTTCTCGCTTTCCTGAGCTGATGCAAATAAGAGATTGAGCTAGAATCAGAAAGCTTCTGATTTCAAACTTGCTTCTCACTTTCACTCACTTTAAGGACTTTTAGTAAATCACAGCATACTAAAAAGCAGAGACATCACCTGCCAACGAAAGTGCAAAGAGTCAAGGGTATGGTTTTCCCAGTTACAGTGTATGGCTGTGAAGGCCATAAGAAAGACTGGGTGTCAAAGAATTGAGGCCTTTGAACTATGGTATTGGAGAAGACTCCTGTGAGTCTCTTGGACTGCAAGGCTATAAAATTGATCAGTCCTAAAGAAGATCAACCCTGACTGCTCTTTAAAGGCCAGATCCTGAAAATGAAACTCAAATACTTTGGCCACCTAAAGAGAGGGAAGGACTCACTGGAGAAGAGCCTAATGCTGGGAAAGATTGAGGGCAAAAGAAGAAGGGGACAACAGAAAATGGGGTGGCTGGATGGAGTCACTGAAGCAGTAGGTGTGAGCTTAAATTGACTCTGGGGGATGGTAGAGGACAGGAAGGCCTGGAGGAACGTTGTCCATAGGGTTGCAATGGGTCAGACATGACTTCGCAACTAACAACAAAGTAAATCACCCTCTCCAATTTGGGAAGATAATAACACCAATGGGATTTATGGCAGAAGGTAGACCTTCATATGTGGCTGAATCATCGCTTTCATCAGCCCAAACCAACAGAGTCAATATTGAGAAAATTGGAAATTGAGCACATCAACATCTGGAAGGCTACCTCATGCCTAGTCCTCATGCATAATTCTTGGATAAACTATCCTCATCACCACTGCCACATTTTCAACACCAGGAAGTGATATATAAATATATCATCTTAATCCTCTCTCTTATTTTTTTACCTGCATTAATTAATATTACTTTGCGGGAAGGAAATTTCTCTTAAGACTTTTAGTTCTTCTGATTACAAACACAGAGTAGAACTAAAACTGTCACTATCTGGTAACATATCTTCTTCCAGCTTCACTTTCCACTGAGACCTACCTTTATCATTAAGCAAAATGAGTTAGTTATTTAAGTGGATTTTTAAAAAAAAATGGGAACAATGACAAAATGTTGAGGGGTCAACTTTCCCATTACTTTTTAAACTATTCTTAATCAGTGTGTTAATCAGCTCTAGAAGTTGTAATAGGAGAAACTTGTATTCACAGATATCTACACAGGTAGCACAGAGAGCAAACAAGCCTTGTAATGCCACAATACAAGCTTTGCCTGTTTTGTATGTATATGTGTCACAATATTGCAACTTCACCATTCTGATAAAATTGTCAGATAATGTAGATCATTTGGTTACACTATGGAGCTTCCTCTATAACCTTAAATTACCTTCTGGTGCAATTGGGAAGCTATCCCATTGCCAGTACTTAGATGCAATTTAAATCCCAGGTTGCTCAGGTTCTGAATAGGTAATCCTCCCTTAACAGGCATTTATTTAGCCACTGTTCAAAGTTATGAAAGTGCTGAAAAAATGGTAGTTACAACTAATGCTCCAGGGTTTGGGCTGCTCAATTACCCTACATTCAGGTGATCAAAATTTGGGCAATTGACAGCCCATCTTCATTAACAATTGCAACTCCCCACATTGGCTTATCTTCTCCCCACCTCTGCCTTTTGGCCACCCAAAGGCATTGCTTCTCAAAGCCTCCTCAAAGCCTGGAGAACTCTTGGTGGCATTGCAGAGGTCTGGCTGGATGTGCTTCATCAGAAGAAGATGGTGACGCTGGGACAGGTGGAAGTAAGCAAGGATAGATGGTGGTGGCAGAGTGCAGTGTGGCCAAAAGGGCAGTGATAGGGACAGAGATAGGCAGATGGGGAGAATTGAAGTGGAATCCAAACATGGCAGAGCATGGGGAATGTGTGGTCCTTGCCTAACAACTGGAACTATTAGAACTATTGTCACTAAGTGTTAAGAATTATGTGATGCTTTGCCTAATGACTGATTTGCTTAGTGATGGAAATTCTGGTCCTGGTTAAGGTAAGGTCATTAAACAAGGACTGCCTAATGTGTGGTGAAAGGAAGCTCACTTGCCCCGTGGCCATCCCTAGCTTCAACTGCCCAGACATGACATATAAGATCAAGAGCCATTTCTCTCATAACATTCCATCTCCCCTTTCGTAAAACCCTCCGGATGTGGAGCAATCCAAGCAACAATTCTCAGAAGCAAGTGAGTGCCAGTGGTTTCTGGGGTAAAGAAGTCAGTTATATAAATTACCAATTCAGCTTCAAGGAAGAAGAGACATGGATTTGAACTGCTAAAGTAGGGTTTAAAAGGTAATTTGCCCCTTAATTTTGATAGAGGACAATCAACTGCTGCTTAATTCTGGTAATGCAAAAAAGATTTATATCTAGCTATGCCACATCGTGTGTCTGAGAGATTCTAGTGGCTTTGTTAAGTCAAGGATCCTGGAATTTCTGCTGAGGTTTGCTGGGGGAGTCTAAAAACAATACCTATTGAAAACAATAGCCAGGAAAAAAAACTGAACTAAGTTTGTGCTATGTAATAAGGATTCCAGATCAGTTGGAAAAGCTTTCCCCTTTGTGTATTTCCTCTCATATTAAAAAATAAACCTGTAATCTCTTGTTCCATGGTACTTACTGACACATTTTCCTTCATAGGCTAGGCCAATGGATCTTCCAAGCAGGCAAGTAGCTTTTCTTAGATGGCAGGCACTTGCGTATGTTATTCCATCATTCCCGCAGAGATACTGTTCGGGTAGAGTTGGCTCGGGGCAAATCCGATTGCATGTCACACAGTTGGCATTATTATTTTGATCAACCACACATGTGGAACTGCCTGGGCATAAAACATCCCTACATGTCTCTGAAATAAATGGTAGGGAAAACATTATGTGGACAATAAGAGCATCTGAGCCATCAGAATAGACACAAATAGCAAAAACCGAAAAGCTTTGATTAAGGCAGTGAACCAGCAACCTTTTGAATTTTCAGTTAGTTTATACTCTAGCTGCTGCATGGATGACCTAGCAATTGTAAGATCCTGAATTTGGGATTAGTGATCTACAATCTAGTAACTCTTATGATCGTCCTAGAAAAAGCATTATGACTTGGCATCTGTCAAAGTGGATAACCACGAAGAACTAACCCACTGTCAATATCACAATGGCTTTGCCATTGCCCAGCTTGCTGTTTCCGCTTCCTTGTCACCTACTCCTTAGCCAACAAGAATGAGAAGCTGTAGCTTCAGCTTCTCCAAATTGTTCCACAGCATCTGGAAGCAATCGGGAAGACCTCCAAGGAAGGGGTTCTCATGCTAATAAGTGGGTATTTCTGCCTCCTCCAAATCTAAAACTGGCATGTGAGCAAACTTTCAAGGGTGCAAATAGATGGAAAAGACTTGTAGGCCACAGTTTCTATCACTGAGTCCACAGATTAATTTCTAATTTTAATAGGAAATAGGTTGTGTACTTTTTGAGAACTGGCATTTGTATTCTTGGCATGTGGCCTTCAAGAGACCCATTCAGAAGGAGCAGGGACCATTTTTCTTAGCCACCAAAGGGAGTTGGTGTTTTGAAGGCAGAG
>JAPKID020001658.1:0-14423 GCA_026931265.2 Tropidonophis doriae
AAAGCTGGCTGGAGAAGTCTGGGAGCTGAAGTCCTTCAGACTTAAAGTTGCAAAGGTTGGAGACCCCTGCTCTACAAGAGCCCAAAGGCCAGGTGTCTAGAGGGGGAAAGCCAGAATTTTTTTTTGGGGGGGGGGGGAGGTTGAGGCGCCAGATGCCTGCCTGGAAAGTTCAAAGGAAGACGGGCGCTTCCCAGAGATCTCCTCCTGCCGACAGATCCTTCCTTCGCACGGCGTTCCTTTGAAGCCCCACGTCTGCAGAGGGTCCCCTTCGGTGGACTATGTGGAATTTAAGGGCCCCCAACCCCCTGCTCCATCCCAGGGAGCCCAAGAGGCCCCTCCCCAGAGGGAGCAGGGGAAAGAAGCTGCTCCCCTGCTTAACGGAAGAACCTTTTCAAGCCCTTTTAAGGGGAGATGGGCAATGAGACACCCCCACAGGGGTGGGGTTGGGGTGAAAGGCTCTGCTAGGTGCCGCGTATTTGCCATATGGGAGGTCGCTGGGCTTATCTGGGCAGGTCTTGGAATTCCAGCCTCTGTGATTCTAGAGACATTCTAGGGATGAGATTCCGCTGCCCTCACTGCTCACCCAATGGCAGCGGCCCGCCACTGGAACGCATCCGGCCCTTGCAAAGCAGCCCCCTCCCCCTCCGGAAGGCCTGGGGGACCTCACTGCAGGTGGCCCAGGGGCTCAGCAGCAGGAAAAGGAGAAGCTCCTTCCCAGAATCTGCCTGCTGGTTTATAGTGGGAGACCCACATTGGTCTGTCTCTAATCACCTACCTTCTCTATCTCCACCTCCCTATCAAGTCTCTCTCTCTCTCGTCTCATCTACCAGTGTATCTCTATACCTGTTTCTATCTATCATCTTATCTAATCACATAGGGAAGGTGATGGCATAAATGTTTAATCAAAAACTAAAATTTACCTACCTTTCTACCTATCTATCTCTATAACTGTATCTATCACTATTTCTCTCTCTCATCTATCTATCTATCCATCTATCATCTGTATCTATCTATAATCTATCAATCATCTATCTATCTATCTATCTATCTATCTATCTATCTATCTATCTATCTATCTATCTATCTATCATCTATCTTATCTATCATAGGTATTATGAATCTAGATTGGAAGTTTGAACACTTCATTGTATGTATCACCTTATGTTCTTATGAGAGATGAATGAAGAACTCCTAGAGTACATGCTAAGAGTTTGTAATTCCAACATGAAGTTCATCCCAGTTTATTCCAGATGATCAGCTTAGTGACAGTGGCAAAGGCATCCATTCATTCTGCATGAAAGAAGGCAATAGTAAATCTCTTTTGTAGTTTTACAAAGAAAATCACACAGATTAGAACATATAAAATGATTGATCATATAGTGCCAGATGATAGTCCCTTCAAGTTGGATGGCACCCAACATCCAAGCGAGGAAGAACTGTGAGCCTAATGGTATTTATGACATGGCTAGATTGAAGCCTTTGAGTCCGACAGTTGCTAATAGAAATTTTCTTTACAGAAAAAGCTGCAAAGACAGGATTATTGTATAGTGGGAACATGGAACATAAGAAGCATAAACATGAAGAAGCTCAACACAGTGAAATATGAAATGAAATGAAATGACTACACATTGACATCTTAGACATCAGTGCGTTGAAATGGACTGGAATTGGACACTTTCTCTCAGAAGATCATACTGTTTATTTTTCAGGACATAAAAAATAATAATGAAGGAACTGCATTGCTTTTATAGTTGGGAAGGTATAGGAAAAGCATTTCATGCAATCAATGATCAAATAACCCAATTAGATTTCATGGGCACCCTTTTACATGACAAATAATCCGGTTTTATGCTCCAGTCACTAATGGAGAAGAAGAGAAGGTTGATGAGTTTTACGATCAAGTTTAATTTGAAATGGATAGAATATGGAAGCAAGGTATAATTTTTTGTGAATGGAGACTGGAATCCCAATGCTGGAAAAATTAAGGCGGGAAATGTCATTGGATTATAAGGCTGAGAAAACTAAAGTGAAATAGAATGACTTACCAATTTCTGCCATTCTAGATATTTCTTCATAGCTTTCTTCAAAGAATCAAAACAATGCCTTTATACATGGACATCACTCAATGGTGTATATATAAATCAAATTATTATATTATTGCCTATAGGAGATAGAGGACCTAAGTTATAACATCAAAGACATGGCCAGATGCTGACTGTAGAACAGTTCATAAACTCATGTGCAAATTCCAAGTTAAACTAAAGAGAAGAAAGACAACCAGTTTCCAGAATATGTTCTTGAGTGTATACCCACATATTTCAAGGAGAACATCAGGAATCACTTTGAATCTCATTGATAAGGAGCCAGGAGAACTGCGGCATAAACTTAAAAGAAGTTGTTTAGAATTAATGTGAAAAGATACTGCCAAAGGTGAAGAAGAAACAAACAAAAAAGCATAAGAGATTTGGAGCAAACTGTGGAAATTGCTAAGAAGAGAAACCAAAGCCAAGAAAGGCAAACATCTTATGAAGAAACTTAACAAGGAGTCTCAGAGAGCTCTTGGAAGAAAGACGAAAGAAGCAGAATTAGAGCAACATCTGTAAAGACATTGAATATAGAAACAGATACATTTTTCACAAAGAAAGTCTTCCAAAAGGTCTTTGAAGGAAGTTCCAGCCTCAAACTGATTGCCTAAAGAATTCCAGTGGACAGATATTAACTGGTTCAAAGTAGATCAAATAAAGATGGAAGGAATATAATGACATGCTGTATAGTAGAGATGTCAACATCCGACACAGGAGATAGTGTCGGATGAAGACTACAAGAACTTCAAGAACTTCCAGCACAAAAAGATTCAGTTAAATCAGTGTTTTTGTCCTTACCAAGTCAGAAGGCTACAGAAACCTATACTGTATATATCTGCAAGCAACTGAAGAAGAATCAGTGAAGTTTATAACCAAATTATGATAACACATCTGGAAAACAATATAGTGGCCAACAGATCATAAGAGATTAGCCTACATTAAGGAGACCTAACAGAGATTAGTTTACAAAAAAGAGATTTAATAGGGTATGCAAACTATTGTACAATATTCTTAATTCACATGCTAGCAAAATAACACGGAGCAATATCAATGCAGATTAGAACCAGACATGCAAAAAGATATACCAAATGTTTAAGATGGCTTTAGAAAAGTCCATGGAACATATAAGACATTATTGCAGATGCATGATGGATAACCGAGAAAGCTCCAAAATTCCAAAAAGAAGTCAGTATGTGCTTTATTGATATCCCATTGATCATGTCAAGCTGTGAAATATGTTTGGAGAAATGGGAATCACAGACCATCTCAACTGTCCTCGTGTGAAACCTAAGTATAGGTCAGGAAGCCAAAGTACAGATCGAATATGGCAAAACAAACTGGCTGCAGGATGGCAAAAGAGTGAGACCGAGCTTATTACTCCCCCACCACCTCAATTTATTCAATTTATATGCTGAGTATATATGAACAGAAACTGGATTGGAAGAAGATGAACATGATTTTAAAAGTGAAGGAAGAAACATCAATAACCTGCACAATGCTGATGACACTACTGTGATAGCTGAAAATTCAAAGGAATTGCAAATTCCAATAAAGTCATGAGACACAGTGGAAAAACGGGTCTAAAATTAAATATAAAAAATATGAATTGAATGCAACATGTAGGATTGGCAAGGGCGATGTTGAAATGATAGCCAGCTTCTGCCTTTTGCGATCAAGCATTAACAGTAAAGGAACAAATAGTTAAAAAATATGCTGCAAACTATGGTAGTTCTTGGTGGAGGCCATGGAGAAGATATTCAGATGCTCCTGAACCTATACCTACAAAGCTCAGAATCGTGGAAGCCATGGCATTTCCTGTGACAGACACTCTGTAGAAGCAAAGGTTGGACTTTGAAGACGAGGGGAGAGAGTGTATTGATGTTTTTGAACTTTGGATTTGGAGAAGACTCCTGAGAATGCCATGGACAACCAAAAAAACCAACAACAAATTGATGGATCGTTGGACAAATCAACTCAGAGTTCCCATTCAAGGCACAAATGACCAGGCTGAAGTTATCCTGCTTGAGATACATCATTTGAAGACCCAGCCCCAATGCTACGAAACGTAGAAGGACAGTCCGTATTAAGTAGCAATGGATGCCCTTGGATCAGCTTAGGGACAGATCATCATAGAGAAAAGCGGCCTTCATGCTTGCTGGAATCCTCATTGCCTTGATGACACATAATCAATCAATAATCAATTGCCTCATCCATCAATCTTGAAATGTAGTCCATCCTTTTCCATTTGCCTGAAAATGTTTGGAAGGGATTAGGAAAACAGGAGCTGTATAAATCTGCCTAGAACCATTTTGCCATCTTTACTGAGCATCTGGTAAATCAATTTTCTCTCTCTGTGTGCTAAATATGGATATCCAAAGATCTGGGGAATGGGCGCCATGAGTCCAAGGAAACTCTCTGGATTTGTTTTCCACAAAGAACTGGCTCTTCCCCATTCCCCTTAGGTTGCATGGCAGCCAATGTTAGAATGTGATGTCTGCTTCCAGGCCTATTTAAACCGTGCCATGGCAGTGTTAGGGATGTCAATATTTAATCTAGGCTAGCATGAGCCTCCTGTGAAAGCTCCCTCTCCTGACCTCCACCTTTTTTTAGCAAATATGTCTCGAATGCAGTTTTGTAGGGTGGGAGGACAGAAAGAAAACAAAACCATCCTTGGTTGACGCATACCATCTGCACTGACCGCAACACTTTCCAGCTTCCAGTCTTTCCTATCTCTGCCTGGATTTTAGAATTATTTAAAACTGTGACTCAAGGAAGTTGCTGGCATCTACATTTCGAGGTTTCCACCAGGACTATCAATGTCTACAATCTTTCCTTCTCCTTTTGTCACGAGGGTTGTAGAAGGTGAGACAATGTGTGTGTGCATCTATGGAGATTCTCAGTCATCCAGGTCAGGGTTGTCCCAAAGGTGCTTTTCCCAAGAGGCAACTGGACTTTCTGGTTTTTCTCTGAAGATGTTTCACTTCTCATTTAAGAAGTTTGGATGAAACATTCCTCACCGTCCAGTCAGAGCTGAAAAAGCTTCTTGGATGAGAAGTGAAATGTCTTCAAAGAAAAACCAGGAAGTCCAGTTGCCTCTTGAAGAAAAGAACCTTTGGGACGTGCATGGGAGATCTTTTCCTTTCTTTTTCATTCAGCAACTTGTCTTCCCAAGTACAGGTAGTCCTTGACTTACAGCAGTTAAATTTAGTGACCGTTCAAATTACAGTGGCACTGAAGAGCATTTTTCACACGACCATTGCAGATCCCCAGGGTCACATGTTCAAAATTCAGACTCTCAGCAACAGGCTCGTAATTATGACAGCAGTATCCCTGGGGGTCATGTGATCACCTTTTGTGACCTTCTGATAAGCAAAATCAATGGGGAAGTCAGATACACCGAACAACAATGTCACTAATTTAACAACTGCAGTGATTCACTTAACAATTGTAGCAAGAAAGGTCAAAAAATGGGGAAAAATTCATTTAATAAATGTCTCACTTAACAACAGAAATTTTGGCTCCAATTTTGGTTGTAAATCGAGGATTACCTATATTCGCGATGGGCTTTCTGTCTAGACTAGATGGTGTCTGGTGATGAGCCGAAAGGCAGAAAAGGAAAGCAATAAGCTTCCTTACTTGGAACTTAACAGGGTGTTCTGACACAAGCATGCATGCATGCATGCATGTATGTATGTATGATTAGTTCTAGGGAAGAAATCATAAATACCCGTAGGAGCATCAAAGGAAGAGGAAAAAAGAAAAACAATAGAAATAGAGAAAAAGACAACTAGCCAAACAACTATACCAGGTAGTTGGTCTAGGATCAGGGAGACCAAATAAAGGGTAGCTGATTAGCTACACAACCTCACCTTTGGGCTAATTGTTCTCTCTCAAGTCAGCTTAACTCACAACACTACTGTTGTAGGAATGGAAATACAGAGATGATGGGAAATAAACTTAACAAATCAATAACATAATAAACTCAGGCTATTCCAAAAGCTATGGAAAAAAATGTATAAACTGTATAAAATTTCTTTAAAGCTGTTCAACAGGCAAGATGGAGAAAAAAAAATCAAAATTAAGAGTAGCTGATTTTCAAGCTGTAGAATCTGTGTTGAATCAGTTTTCAGGCTGAATATGGATGGAGCCATTTAAATGAGCTACCAGATGCTATGATGGTTTCAAGTTCCATCTAGGATTATCTTAAAGAATGTTAGGGTAAAGGAAAAAAAAGTTTTAAAAGATGGCATTGATCATAACAAATCTTGCAGAAATCAAGTGTAATATTATACATTGGCCAGTCTCCTGTCATAAAAGAAACCCAACATAAGAAAACCAATGATTTCTAACAAAAGAAACTCTTTAATACTTCAGCCACCTGTAACCTTCTATTACTAATTTTAAAAAGGATCCGTTTGAATAGAAGAGCTGCAAAAAGAGACACTGGTGTACAGCTGCAACATATTGTGCCAGTGTTTGAACATGAAAGATGATATGCTGTTTAACCAGTTGTAAAACGTTCCTTTTTACTTTATGTACAGAGTTGGATCAAAAGAAGGAGCACTGAAATTATTATTTTTTAAACAAATTGGAGCTTGGATTCATTAAGAATAGAAACAGAACATGCTACTTTAGGACATTTTTTGACAGCTGGACTTGGAAAATTATTTTAATAGAAACTCAATCAGTTATTACTCTGATCTACATCTTTGCTCTACTTATTGGACAAGTATGATTCTGGACAAAATGTACCCCTTGTGATTATCATCAACCTAACATTTGTAGACATAATTTTAGATTAAAGAAGGCAACATCAGATGATTTCTGAATTATATACTTACTCTGCCTCTTCAGAAGCTGCTTTAACTTTTAAGTATTCTTGCAGCAGAAGAAAGTTGCCTTAAACTAGGAGTTCCCTCTGGATTTTAAAAGCAATCAACGCTAAGTATGGTCAGTTGACAGATTTATTTATTTATTAAATTTGTATGCCGGCCATCTTGCTATTAAATGACTCTGGGATACCATAGACCTGAGTTGCATTCTAAGCAGATCCCCATAAAATTCTATTATTATTCAAAATTATTTGCCACCTATTCGACAGTTCAAGGCAATTCTGAGTAGCAAACAAATAAATACAGCCATCTCACACTAAGCACATATAGAAAGGATTACAAGCTAATAAAAGAACACAAATGGAAACTAAAGACATAATTTGATATTTCACGCCCAAGTTTTAATCCTAAAATTACATTAAGCAAGCTTTTAAAGGACACACCAAGAGATGTGCTGTAGATGCGTAGAAATCCTTCAACATTGTCCTGCCTGCCAAATACACAGCACAAAATGCCAGCGATGGAACACAAGTGTGAAGTGACATGACAGCAGGGATTCTGCTTGGGCAAATAAAACTGCATGGAACTCACAGTGCTTCCCCATAGATTCTACTCCTCATAATTCTTAGTTTTTTTCCCCCCAGGGTAAAATGTAATTTAAGGAGGCATTTGATGTTGCTATTCTCAAACAAGTGGGAATAAAAAAAAGTTGTGACAATAATCCCTTCCTAAAGATTCAGGATTTAATTTTATACTTCTGTATGCTACAGCACTTGTCAAATCTATAAAGCTCTTTTTGGCTCATTGTCTTGATGGTGTTCAGCAGCCTGCTTCCATTTCAATTTTATGTCTCTCTCTTTGAAATGCGGCACTGCTTCTCTGGAGTCAGATCCAGAAGAAAAGCTTTTCCTGGGGATCTTACTCCTATTAAACAAATGTTCGTCTCCCCACATTCCATCTTTAAAAGCTTCAGAATATCCTCACTTTGTTTCCATACCCCTTCATGTTTATACCATTATTTAGGCTATGTTTAATAAATTCACCATTTTTTAAAATATATCTGGAGAAGAGCAGGATGTAGTAGACCATATATACCTTGGCCAATTGATCTCAATGGAAGATGATACAAATAAGGGAAATTAAATGTTGTATTAATTGTGGTTAGCTGGCATTCGACAAGCTAAGCATAATTTTCAAGAACAACTTCCCTCTATACCTGAAGAGAAAAATTTTCGATCATTCTGTGCTACCTGCTCTAACATATGCTGGTGAAACATGGACACTAACCTCCCAATCGATATAAAAGGTATGGATGGTGCAAAGAGCCATGGAAAGATACATGGTCGACATTACAAGACAAGTTAGAAAGATTAGAGAACAAATGAAAATATAGGACATTATCAAGAGAGTAAAAAAAATGAAACGGAAATGGGCTGGTGACACAGCAAGAAGAACTTATAGCAGGTGGACCAAAGCAGTCGTAGAATGGATCTCACTTGATTAAAAAGTGCCTACGAAAGAGACCTAAAACAAGATGGATCAACCACATCAGCAGGTATTGCAAGCCCAATTGGCAAAAGAAAGCTCAGTACAGTATTGGTGAGAATTATGCACACTGGCTCTCCATCTTCCAGTGAATAGATAATGGCTAAAATGATGCTGATGCTGACCCAACACCAACATTCCTTTTCTCTCAAGGCAGGAAAACTCATGGAGGCCATCATGGATCCATGCTGCTGGCTCAAGCACAGCACTGAGCACTGCAACTTGTTTTTTCCCCTCTCTCTGCTGGTGCTCTGAGCACCACAGCTTTGCCAGTCAGACGCCCACAACATGTACTAGCCTGCTGCCATTGCATTAAGTCTATCTGTCCTACTAAGGTCTTGACCCAAAGCAAGATTGCCCTAGGCTTTTCCTCTAATTATCTGGAACCAATGATGCCATGTCTAGTTAGAACCAATTTACCAGATCAACACTTTTATTGTTCTTACTGCTGATCATCTGCTCACCAACGTTGACATGTTTCAAAGCTCAACATCTCACTTTAAGCCAGGAGGCTCAATGTAGATCAGTGTTGCTTGCAGTGGTGGTGGCGGCTGCAGGCTTACAAAGGATGTAGTGGTCTAAAAATGAAACACTGAAACCAGCCAGAGCTGATAGTCAAGATTACCACCAACAGGAAGTTTGCACCGCTGCTTTATGAACTTAGTCTCCTATCCATTGAAACTCCAGATGAGCCTCTCACAATGACACTTTGCATTTTGTTTCTGCCCTTGCACCATTGGCTCCTTCACGATTATCCTGGATAATGCAAAAGCATCCTTTTGTGCCTCTGAGAAAGTTCCCTTTGGTCCCTGGGTTGCATTTGTTAGCCTTTCAAGAGTGCTAGGGAATTTCTTTTATTTATTTATTTATTTATTTATTTATTTATTTATTTATTCAAACCCTCTTCAACCGAGTGGGCTGAAACCTTGCTTTCTCCCAGTTGTAAAACTCCCATCCTGCGTCCGTTTCTGCTGAAGGTTACATTAAGACTGATTTTCCACCCGACTGTATTTCTCCACGAGGGGTGGAAAACGCCCAGCAACCACCACTTTTGGAGCCAAGGTCTCTCGCTCGCTCTTTCGAAAGAGCCACCTGTCCCCAATGTTGATAAATGGCGCTCCTCCACTCACCCACCCTCCAGCCCAAGGGCGGAGAAGGAAAAGAAAGCGAGATGGAGACGACTTCGGAGTTTTGCACGCCGCAGGGAGGATTATATTAAGGACTCGCTTTACCGTTTTTCTTTTTATTAATAAAACAACATTTACCAAGGCCGTCATTAATACATCCAGTCGGTTCGTAATATTTCCTCCCCCCCCCCCAAGTAAATCGGTTGTAGATACTAGACCTAAAGTGAAGGTAATTTTTTGGGGTGGGGAGGGGATTTCCTCTGAGTTATTAAGATTCCCCTAAATCGAGAAAACAAGCATGCAAGCTACTTTTCAATATCGGAAAAAGTATCGCAAGTCCCCGCGTTCTCTTACTCTTTTTTTTTTTAAAGCGAAGCAACTCGTTGCACTTGGGCCCCGAGTAAAGTTCCTCCACGCTCCGCTGGGGATTGGTCTCCCTCGGCGCACTTTCAGGATGGCAACCTCCCTTAAAAGCGCGGCGGCTGGGGATCGGGAGCGCGCTTCTTGGGAGTCCTCGAAAGGAAAGAGAAAACCAAGCCTGCCCCAGAGGAGGGAGGGTGGAAACCCGAGGGGAAACCGAGGCGCACCCAACGGGGAAGAGGAGAAAGCAAAGCGCCTACCCTACCTGCCAGGGGATCGGAGAGAAGCGGCGGCCGTCGAGCTGCACGAAAAGAGGAAAAGAGGAAAACCCGAAGAGAGGCGGCGTCCTCAGCCGTTTCCCGCCCCCTGCACGGCCCCCTTCCCTCCTAGCCACTCCCCGGCTTCTCTCCTTATCACGGCCGGGACAGTCGGCCACTTCTCTCCTTATTACGGCCGGGACAGTCGGCGTACCAACCTCGTGTAGGTGCCGGGAGTTTCCTGCCTTGTTACGGGTTTTCTTTTAATGGGGTAGAATAGAGGTCACCTAAGCCGCATTGCTCGTCTTCTTTTTAAACTGCAAATTACTCACCCATCCCCAGTTTGCCTCTTCCCCCTCCCCCTCCCACACCTCTTCTGACTCATCCCGCCTTTATCTCTTCGGAATTTATTCAGAATGAAGCCTGAAATTGTTCAGGGGTGTATGAGGGAGGGCGCGGGGCAAAAGAAGATTCCAAGGGGCTGCCTGCGGGCCGACTTAATCAATCGTGATTAAACAAGCCACGATAAAGCGCGGGGCCCCAATCTACCGGTTCTCCTCCCCACGAATCGATCCACGGCCTCCCTCTGATCTGACTGCCTGCGTGGTGGGGTTTTCTTTCCTATTGGGTGCTCTTGCAGGCCTACCCCCACAATTCCCAACTCAAGGAAAACCGGGCACAGAGTTTGCCCTTCAGTCCTGCGCCAGAGACAGTGAACTTTAAGAGGAGGGGAAGTCTTTGGAAATTAATCCTTTTCTTTAATGTAAGTGAAGCAATTGGCTGGTATGTGTGCAAATGTCAGTCCCTGTGGTTGCAGAAACCAACTTAAGAGGAACAGAGCCAACATGCCTGCAGGAGATGAATGAGCATGCATGAACGGAAGAGGTTTGAGCTTGAGAACAGGCTGCCTCTCACAGACACCACCACCCCCTCAAATGGTACTAAAAGAGAAGATAGATGCTGGCCAACATTTAGAGCAGAGATGTGGAACTATGGTCCTTTGATGACTTGTGGACTTCCTGAGCCAGCCAGAGCAGCACCTATTTTCCCCACCAAGTATATTGGACTAGCTGGCCTATGGGATGTATATCCCCAGCAACCCCCAACCTCTCCATCTGGGGAGGTAACGATGATGATATCCATTTAGAGATGTCCAACTCTTGACAATTCTATGCACATCTTCCGATTTTGCACTCCTTGAGTTTTTCTATGTTGTCGCTAGTGTCAGCCTTGATCATGTCCAGCCACCATGTTCTTTGATGGCCTGGTTTCCTTTTATCACTAACTTGCATAATAGTTTTTGACATGACTAAGGTAAGTGAGATGCGGTTTCATGATTTTGCCTTCTAGTGACATGTCTGTCCTTATACGCTCCAGTACTTGCTTGCTGGTTACCTTTGCTGTTCAAGGAATATGCAGGAGCTTCTCTAGAACTACAGTTCATACAAGTCTATTTTCTTCTTATCTTGCTGTATTTAAGGTCCCAATTTTCACAACCATGGGTGTCTATGTGGAACACAATAGAGCAGACTAACGTACTTGGTTTCTAGGCTAACATTCTTTTTTTCATATTTGGCTTATGTTCATCGTTGTGCAATCCAGTGCAATTCAATGTTTATTTCTGTGCTGCATTCACCTCTTTGACCTATCTGTGATTCTTGCAAAGTGTATGTTTCCACCCATGTTCTGTCTCTTCACTGTCAAATTATTATTTTGATGTTTCCCTTTCTTGCAAGTGGTCATGAGTTTGGTCTTTTGTGGTACAGACCAAAATTCTTATTTTCTTCTTTGATTTCCTTGATCAAATGTTCCAGGTCTTCTTTGACTTCTGAGAGAGGAGTTGTATCATCAACATATCAAAGATTGATGATGTTTTAACCCTATTTTTCTGGAGACGGAAGGAATGTCTTTCATCTGTTTGGATTTACCCTGGATATGGTCTTGAAGGGGGTGGGGGGGAGAGATGAAGCCCTTTATCTCCAGAGATTCTATCTTGCGTCAAATGAGTGAATGCAGGTAGGGGAGCAAATATGAGGAGTCAACCACCTTCTGTTAACTTGAGAATTTTGATGACTTGGTAATGACCAAGTTGACTTCCAAGCAGAGTTCACAACCATTGCTTGTTCAAGGCGTCTGCCCACATAATGAAGCACTGATTACATATTACATGATTACCTTATATATGTGGGTCTACTGGTCTTAGGAAAGAAGGACTTTGTGCATCTATTTCAAAAAGCCACTAGACATTTCTGCAGGGGAAAAGAACAACAACAAAACCCTGCTTGTCTGTTTAAACTGGGAAAAAGATTCATCATTGATTAGGTCCCAAATGATTTCATTCAGTTTTGCTCTGGTCACTGGGTTTTCCTGGCTGAACTTCCTGTTGGCATTATTGCTGGAAGAAATGGACTTAATGCAGCCGGGGAAAGCACAACGTCAACGTGTCCAGCTTTTTAAAAGATTATTCACCTATTGACTTATAAATCAAGCCCTAAAGAACATCTGCCAGAACATTACTAAGTGATGTGAATCAGTCATTCCCTAGCGCTTTCGTTATGCTTTCAGGAAATGTCAAAAATAACCAGCTTGATTCCACGGTATAGCTGTATTTGGGGAGGTAATGAATATGCAAGAATGTCAAATTACTACGTTGCTTTTCACTTCAATAAAAGTAGACTGGGTAAAATGTATGACCTGGTTTGGGCGTAGGGCAGTGGTGAAATCCTCGGAAGTTTGCTACCAGTGAATCTGCTACCGAATGTGCACTTTGCATGCATGCATGACTAAAGTGCCACAAGATTAAGATTAGCTAGAAAGCGGGAAATCCAATGATTCTAGTTAATATAAATCACGTGTCACAGCTGATCATTGGAAATACTGGTTCACCTGGACAGGTAGCATTTTTTACTACTTGTTCGGGCGAACTGTTCTGAACTGGTAGCATTTCATCCCTGGCATAGGGTCATTTCTAAGTGTCTTTACTGTATTTCATTGAAGAATGTAACATATCGATATATTAATCAACAAGTAGTCCTCAACTTTTGACTGTAATAGAGCCTGTCCATTATGGTTGTAAGCCGTGACAGTCGTAAAACTGGTTAGACACGTGACCAATCTGTTTTTACAACTTTTGCACTGATCATTAAGTAAATGGCATAGTCCTGAAACAAGCCAATGTTAGGCACAGTTTTTTTTCCAAAAAGTGCAAGTAAATCCTGATTTTTCAGCAGTCTGTCATAAACCACAATCATGTGACCATGGGATGCTGCAAATAGCTGTAAATACAGCCAATTGTTGAGCAACTGAAGTTTGGTCACATGACTGTGGGAGGGGACAACCATCAGGACTTTGAATCCTGGTCGTTAAGTAGCCCCCTCCACCAAGATCCATTGTAACTTCAAATGGTCTCAGAGCGACCGATTGTAAGTCAAGACTCCCTGTGTACATATACATACATGCATACATACAGCATATATATACAATACATACAGACAGCAATATTATTGATGAAGTACTTGATCTGTGGAGGAAAAACAGATGCACTGGATTCCAAATACAATCCTATAAATTAAGAATAGAAATAATTCATTTAAAAACTAAGGCAAACCTCAAACTTTTCCTTCAGTCTCCACATTGGTGCCATGCAACAGCCATAAATCTCAGCCACTGCTCTCATACAGCAGTGAACTAATTAACATCGGGAAACTTAGAAACAAATGTCTCTTCTCAGAACACCATTGGTTTTACATTTAACTTTTTTTTCCAATTTAAAGTTCAAATATTTATTAAATAGAAGCAATGGAAGCACACTCTAATAATCCTCCAAAAATAATGTTATTAGAAAGGTTTTATTTTTCTGTAGACCTAAGGAGTTTCATTGGTAATGAACAAGTTGGCTTCCCAGTTGAGTTCATAAACATTGCAAGTTAATTCAGAAGCAATGTCAGAAATTAATGCATTTTTTAATGTTAATGGTTGAAGGAATTTCTTTTGATGATGAAAGAAAGTAAGGCTGCAATCTTGCGTACCTTTACCTATAAGTAATTGCTACTGAAGGCTTATTTATCTTAGATCTGAGTAAGGTAAAGATTACCTTCCTCTATTTCAGGGGTCTCCAACCTTTGCAACTTTAAGTCTGAAAGACTTCAGCTCCCAGACTTCTCCAGCCAGCAAAGCTGGCTGGAGAAGTCTGGGAGCTGAAGTCCTTCAGACTTAAAG
>JAPKID020001659.1:0-14417 GCA_026931265.2 Tropidonophis doriae
TGATTCTATCCCTCTGTTTATGCAGCCTAGAACTGTGTTGGCTTTTTTGGCAGCTGCTGCACACTGCTGGCTCAGTTTGGGACTGTTTAACTTCATTAGGACTTGGGCAGCACAACATCACAGTTTCTAGCAGGAATTCTCCAGAGGGTGCTTGGGGAAAATGTGAAACCATCTGCCAGAAGACTGAAGCTCATCCTGGTTGAGCTTGCAACATAACAATGACTCTAAATGTCACAGAAAAATCAGTCAAAGATTGGCTTAAAAAAAAAAAAAGGAAGGGTTCTGGAATGGCCAAGTCAAAATGTGGATTGAAACCTCATTGGGATGCTGTGGATGGATTTAAACTGGGCTGTGCATGTACAAATCTCTCAGACATTGTACAACTGAAAAACAATCTGAATGGATGAATGGGATTTCTTTCTGGTCAATATCAGAGACTGGTAGATTGTTATATAAAAAATTATGGTTGTTTTTACCAGTTATTAGAAAGAATGATTTACTTTCTTTTCCGACAGAAGGAAGAAGCATATCTGTTAATTTTTTGTTCAACAAACAACTACAAAATCAATTTTTCATATTTTTGTTCACCTTTCTCTTTATATACTGTTTGAATGAAGATAAAATATTATGTGCATATACGTTTAAAAAGACTTTAACATGGTAAAAAATATTTTTTCGCATGATTATATACAGAGACCACAGATTTTGCACTACTGAACTTGAAATAGCTATGCATGTTGATTCTACTATCAATGTGGCTGGAAACAGAGATTGTTAAATAACGGACAATGTTATTTAAATTTTACATATGTAATTTATAACATTTGAAAAAAAGAAGTCCTCTTAAAACTCCGTGTACCATAAATTGTGCAAATTTTGTTGTGGATCTATTGACGTCAAGTAAACATGTTATGTATTTTAATTTTCACCTTTAGTTGTAATGTCTTTTCTAAGTTTTCAACCTTTTTCTCAGCTATTTTGAGCTTCCTTAGTTCTTCTGACTCTTTCAAAAAGCTCTTTGGGGACAGAGACCTTGAACGTTTCACAGGTGGTTTCTGGAGAATAAAACAAGGACATGGTTGAAGTGGTTGGAACGCTGGATTATGAAAGACATGCAAAATTAAAGAACAAGTAATTTTGAATACTAATAATGAATTATAAAAAAAATCCTGCATGGTATACCAGAGAAATAACAAGCAGAATTACCACAGTGCTACCACTAAAGGTTTCTCTGTGACTCGTTAATGAGAATATTCATTTACATTTACATTGTTTCTTTCAGAATAATGATGTCCCATTAGGGAAGACTAAAGGGTTATAGTCTCAGAAATGCAAGAAACCTCATTACAAAGGAGGGGATAGAGGCTGATCTAATTGCTCTATAAGGGTCCAAGGTTACACTTGATAGGACAACCAGAAACAAGAGGGAAAGAGTTTTTTCCCTCTGAAATAGTTTAACACACTGTGAAGTTGAAGGAACAATATGCTTGAGGAATATAAATAAAACAGACAGTAGATCTTATACAATAATGACCATATGGTCATTAAATATAATATGCCTAACTAGAGACAAGAATATGTGTTTATATTATGTGCAGCTTCATGTAGCAATCTGGAGAAAGGATATATGAAACTAGCACTTAAACTGGGCAACCTTCTTGCTTGTACTATGTCAAATGTTTTTATGTAAAACAAATAAAATATACAGATTAGTTTTACTGAATTTCAGTAATTGTGATTAGCATATGGAGCAACATTTTAATCATAATACTAATCTTAAAGTTTTAACAATTTAATAACTTAACTGTGTAAAATATGAAGTGACATTTTGTGCATGGATTTTTTTTTAGTTAATTAAAAAAAAATACTTTCTTCCAAAAATCATTGCAGTTGAATAAAAGAAAAAGGGCTGGGAGAGTTTAGCTTTTAATTTTGAACAAAAAAAGGCAGAAAGTACAGACTTTTGCCCATGAAAGAGATTTAGTTTAAAAATATTTTTTCTTTGAAACATTATTTCATGAGTACATTTTAAAGAAAAGAGGGTAGTTTATTTTATCTATTAAAATAAATCACATTATGAGTCAAAGTACCCAGGAATAAGAATTCCCAATATATTTATTAAAAACAAATCTGCCACATTGGATGACACTTTTGTGTCTTTGAGGGAAGAAAACAGACAATATAGGTAGATTTGCCCAACAAAGCCCCCTCCAGGCATGTTGGACACACAAAACCTAAGCAGCATGGAACATAAATGAACGTATTTGGCAGGCAATAGATTGAGGAATACTTATATAGGTACGGTATAAGCTATCGTTCCCAGTAAATGAATCCTGATTATGATGTGCAACTTAAGAATCTGGAAGTGAAGATAGGAATGTTTGCTCAGAAAAAATATTGAGATTGGATTTGAGTAACAGGAGATGTTATTCCTCTCAGGCTACAAGAATAATCTGGAAAAATATGATATATTGGATATAAAAATGAATCAGATGATGTTTTCATCATTAAAAGGAACATAGAGATAACGTTTTGTGACAAAAATCTTGAGAGATGGGATGAAAAAATGCTGCCTAGGAAAAAGCTAAGGGAGGGTGTGGCCTATTGCTGCATAATTGGCAGAGAAAGAGGCTCAAAAAGGACTTGCCCCATCTTTTTCTGGCTGTTAAGGAGATCTGAACTGTCAGACTTGCAAGAGTATATTTAAGAAGTTTCTAATAAAATAGAATTAGTGTTTTCTATTTGGTTTGCCTGGGAAAACTAACAAACAAATAAAACAGAAGAGACACTTGAATAATCTTCCTATACTAATTTAGAAAGGAAAGCTGTTAAAAGTTTTGAAAGACTTGCTAATTAGGAACAATGTAAAAAATGAAAAGAAATCAAGTTCTCTATGGACTATCATTTGAAGGGTTTAAAAACCAACATTGTTAAAAATAAGGGGAAGATAAAGATGGTTTATTTGATCAATTAAATAGTTAAAATAGTTATTTTATTGTTATATTGTTTATACTGTTGTTTCTATGTTGTTATTCACAATCCTTAATTGATTTTTGCTGACAAGGAGTATAAGACAAGGTTTTAAGGATTTGTTTATAGATAAGCAATGAGATATGGGATGAAGAGTTTGTTTGTTGCATATTAATATAAAGTGGTAATTTATTAAAATTATTTATACTTCTTGTGAAAGAAAGTTCTTTCTTTCTTTCTTTCTTTCTTTCTTTCTTTCTTTCTTTCTTTCTTTCTTTCTTTCTTTCTTTCTTTCTTTCTTTCCTATATTCTTTTTTTTCTGCACTCTCTATCTTGTATTTTTTTTGTCATTTATGAAGCATTCTAATGCTTAATAAAATTATTTTAACATGAAATGGTAAATGAGTAATTAATCTTAGCGTTTGCTAAGGAGAGGAGGGGTTTTTTTTTGTCTATGCACCAATAGGGACTAATTATTACCTGGGAAAGGGTACACTTTCAAAACGTTTTTTCCTCACAATTCACAATTCATCCCACCCACTTCATTTCAAAAGCTATGTGACACCGTTATACAGAAAAATGTGTCTGAGAAAGAAAAGGAGATATAATATTTTTAATATTTAAAAGCAGTAGTTATAGTTCTGCAGAAGAGCACCTTGGGTGCCAACAATGTTACTACTTGTGCACCTGAACAAAAGAACCATTTTCTTCTGAATATAGAACACTGGAGTGACCCTTTCCAGTATTCATCTCCATGAAGAGAAAGATGACAGGGCTAGATAAAGCTTTGTGGGAAAAGAAAGTCATTTTTTAATCTGAAGCCCTGCTAAGTCACATTCAGCTCATACATTTCAGTTTTATTATCCATAGTTATATTATTATTCATTACATTTTATATTACCCAATTCCCAAAGATTCTATATGATCTACATAAGCATTAGGAGTTCTATTATTATGTAATTGCATTGCAGAACAATTTTTCCAAGCCAAATTTGCTATTCTGAAATGTTACTTTATAAAATGGCATCAACATATAGGAATATCTATAACAAATTTGGTATTTACAAATGCCCATTTAAGAGTAGATCAACAGATACACCAAGTCCAAATTCTGTAGCACTTAATAAGTAATTGTTTTATTTTTGTCTATCTTGAAATTGAAATTTCAGGTACTCTAATCTTACCCTCAAACTGTTAGGACCGCTGCCTACCTTTTCTCTTATTTATATGCTGCTCATGCCAATATTCTTGGGTGATTTACAAACATACAGATACCCAATTCCAAATCATTTCAACTTTCTAAAAATAATCATACAATAATTGTTTTATGCAAGTCTCTAAAGGACCTGACAAAAAATGAGGTTTTTAAGCCCTTTTTTGAACTGTAAATAAAAAGGCCAATCTGAAGTCTATTGGTGGCAAGTCATTCCATAATATGGATTCCACAATGGAAAAGGTAGAATTTGCTGATGTTATATTGGATGGAACCTGCATCCAAAGTGCCTCATTGCAGTCTTAAGAGTAAGAGAGGAACTATGTGGAAATGGATGATCTTGGGTCTAAACTTTGTGAACATTTATGTATCAAAGTCAACATCTTACATTTGATCCAGAAAGCAAATGGCAGTCAATGTAACAATCTCAGGGCACAAAATATACTACTCCTCACAATTATAGCACCTTTTTAAAATTTGAATTATGTTTGAGTATCAGGTCTCAGTAGATATTTTAATAGAATCTATTGTTGCTTTATTTGTGTTCTGATTAATGATGCAGTGAAACAAGGCATAAACTTTCAAAGCAGAATAAAAGAAAATTTCTAAGAAACAAAATAAATGTAAAATTACTGCCTTTAGAATCAGTAATTAATTCTAAAAGAAAAGTAACATCATTTGAATAAACTCCTAACTCAGCATTTTCACTAATTACAAACTTTTAAATCCAAACTTGATTTCTTTAACTTAACCTCAGTTTCATCTGTTTGGAAAAAAACAGACAACCACACAAACACTATCAAGTAATAAATATTCATCTAAGAATTCTACAAAGAATTGAACTTTTAAATAATTTCATTAAATTAACAATCCTTTATCCAGTGTTTAATAAGGTAAAACTTCCTACTCCCAAAAGTTATTTTAACAAGTCTTTGGCAGATAATAAAAACACTCTTCGATAAAGCTTCCAGAATTATAAGTAGCATTGACAGTTATTAAAACTGTTATTATCTGAGTCCCAGAACAAAATGTCAAATTTTGCCAACCTCATTTTGACACAAATACACAAGGCAATAAACACTTTCCTACCTTGTATTTTTTCCTAGCCCTAGTACTGATGCAATCCAAGCAATCTCTATTGCAAAGACTATGATTTGTCAGTGAACGATTTGTTTTTTTCAATTTTTTTTGCAAAAGCTCTATTTCAGTCTTTTGAGACATTACGAGGTATTTTAGCTCTGTTAAAGAATACTGTTGGAATTCCTAGAAAATGGAAATACAATACCTTAGAATACTGTAGGTAAAATCAATATTTGGAGTAGCATTTACAATGACATCATGTTTACTTTTTAATTAAGTGAATTGAAATAACAAAAGCCAATTGTTTATACAAAAGGAAGACTGAGACTGAAATGGAGGAAATTAGACCCATACTAATATATCTATATCCTACATTCAAAGACAGAACTATGGACTTTTCTTTGTATAGTACCCATTAAAATCATGTGGTCTCCGCTCACAACAGTTTAGATAGTTACCCCTGGCATTTTATTTATTTAATTTCATAGTCCTCTTTATCTCAAGATAATTATATGCTAATCATAAAAACTTTGATATACATTTGTTATGTCTTACCTTTCCTATCACAGGGGTAGGGAGTCTGGTTCCCATATTCTACCATGATTTAGGGCATTTCCTTTGTGCCTGTCAGGTTCTCTGCCCATGTTAATCTCTCTCTCTACCTCAAACTTTCTCAAAGTCAGCCACCCAAAGTGAGTGCAACAAGTCCCACAAACTAAAGCCAATAGTCATCAGGGCTGATTCACAAGTCTTTTGCAGTCTAAAAGCAAGGTGCAAAGTCCACAAAGCAAGATCTATACTCCACAAGCAAGGTCAGAGTACATAGGGCAAAACCCAATCTGAAGCAGAGTTTACAAAGGCCGGGGAAGTACATGCTGAAGTCAAACAATTGTTCCTGACACAGATACTTTTTCCCTGGCCTCTGATTAAATCAAGTCAGGTGTTTCTTGTGAGGAGGAGCAGGGTGGCTTTCTTGCCAGCAGCCCCACAGAACTCCTTCGAGCTTCCTTCCACTCCACTCTTCATGCCTTCAGATCGGATGGAGAAGGCAGCTGTTTCTCATCAGACAGGATCTGCTACTTTTCATCACCACTGTCTGTCTGCCGCCAATCCTCCCCTGCGTATGTGAGGGCAGGCAGCTTTCTGTCTGGCCAATTACCTGCCCCAATGCCGGAGGGTCATGGGACAGGAGAGTCAGCCCTGAACTCTCCAGATATTCCATGGGAAACGTACCATCCCCATTGGAAGTTCCTCCTCATCCTCTAAACTGGGATCCAATGGGGCTATGACACAGCTGTATGTTATCTCACAGCATTCTGAAAACTTGTTAGGATCTGGTTATTTTGGAAGCTTTTTGGAGACAGATTATTGTTGAGAACACTGCCATAAAAAGTTGGATTAGTATTTAGTAAGAGATCATTATTTTTATTGGTTCACCATATTATATGTGCTGCTTTGACTGAAGAACATTTATAATCTCATTCATTCATTCATTCATTCATTCATTCATTCATTCATTCATTCATTCATTCATTCACCAGTTCATTCAATTTATATAGTCTCCCACCTCAAACAAGTGACTCTGGATACCAAACAATCATAAAATCAATTAAACCAATTAAAACACAATACACAAAGAAAAAATAATATGTACTCATTACACTTCATGAAAAACTGCATTTTTAACTATCAGATGTAAAAGAGATGCCTTCTGCCCATCATGGAGAAACAAAAGACAAATGCCACCTTACAGAAATAACTTTGTTGTTATGTAAACTATCCAGAAACACAATTGGATTTTTTTTTAACCTATGGCTTTCAGTTATAATTAACCTATGGCTTTCAGGTAACAGCATTTCAAATCCCCTATGGTTAACACTTATAGCAGTTGCCAAGTACTTTCTAGCTCTTTGTTCCAGATGGCTCTTGCCTTCTTCAGGAACTTCAACCTTTCTTTAGGATCAAGTGCTTCATCCCAACTCAAGTGCTGACAGTAACTGCCAAGAAAGTGCTCCCTAAGCACAGCTTTCGGCTAGATTTCTCGCTTCCACAAAAACTGTTTAAAGAAAAAGATAGCAGGTTTATTGGACCATTCCCTGTAATAGCACAGATCAAACCTATGACTTTGTGTTGGCAGCTTCCATTCACAGTTAAAATACATTCAGTTTTCCAACATTCCCTCTTTCCTCTCTTTAGCAGTTTTGCCTCATTGCCATCTTGAAGAATGGAAGGAAGAAGTTTCGAGATGGAACTTATCTGGATTCCTTGTATAGGAGGAACAACAGTCAGTCTGAATGCCAAGTTTGGTAC
Organism: Tropidonophis doriae; assembly: GCA_026931265.2. Lineage (NCBI taxonomy): Eukaryota > Metazoa > Chordata > Lepidosauria > Squamata > Natricidae > Tropidonophis > Tropidonophis doriae. The sequence continues at coordinate 7,574 of JAPKID020001659.1, forward strand.
ACTGACTAAAGTGCTGACTAGCAACTGGGACACCTTCAATACCAGTCTACTTATAGACATGTAAGTGTCTTTGGGTCAATCACTCTCTCAGCCCAATCCAGCTCACATGGTGGTTATTGTAAAGAAAATAGGAGTCAGGAGACTGAATATGTATGCCACCCTGAGATCACCAAAACAAAGTCAGAATAAAAATCTAGTAAATAAACCAACAAATAAATGTAGCATTTATGGGACATTCTTGCATATTTTCTTTCCCATGCTATTCACAGTATTTCCATAAATTCAAGCTATCTGCTACTCACCAGTAGGTCTTAGAAGAAGAGAATAGATTTCCTAGGGATGGGAGAGAGAGGTGCTCTACAACTAATGTAAAACATATTGTGGTCTTTTTTTGCTGATATTTTCTGCCCTTGGCTAGATAAAACTTTGGCAGACCAGATGAGGCTTAAATATATTCAGATTGATAGAGTTTCACTCAATTTCTAATATTCAAATATGGTTCAAATTAGGTTTCATCTTCTTTGGGGTGCTATTAATTCTGCCTTTTGGGGAACTTCTTACTTGCTGGTCAAGTTTGGCTCTATGTAAAAATTAACTTTGCATTAACTTTGACTTGGCATGTTGGAGCCTTTCCTTGTTGACACTTTCTAACCTTCGCATTGAACTATTTAAATGGAAAGAGCCAGGCTTTCCATCTTTTCTATAATAAAATTATAGAAATTATATTTTTAATTTTGGAATGAATTGGCTGCTACCCATAAGAACAATAACCAGGATGGGCAAGGGAAACTTAAATCTAACCAAGACCTAAAATCCCAAGTAATAAAAATAGATTGGTGGTCATATCTACAAATCCAGACAAGGTACAAAAAAGACTTAGAACAATACGCTTTCAAAGAGAACAATAAGAACGGGATAAAATATTAATGGGGATAGAAGAAAAAATGATAACTAAAGCATACAACTGTTTCTTAAAATTTAAAATTGAAGAGGAAACAGTGAAACTATGATAATTTGGGCTAAAATTTTGGATACAACTTTGAATTGGAACATTGGGAAAAATTATGGGAGGTGTCTCACTCCAATGGGATTGGCCCACCCCACTCAATCCAGCAGAGGGGATTTGCTCCAGATCCCAACTGCAAGGAATTTGGAGTCCAATGGTGGAATCTAATAGAAGATCCATTTCTGCTTCAGCCTCCGCCCTTTCTCCTGCCAGAGGTGAGACTTGGTCTTCCAGAGGGGTATTAAAACTTGACTCTTCTGGCTGACATGGGGCTCTGATGGAGATGCTCTGCACTGAAAATGATTAATGGGATAAGACAGGAGACGCCGCCCTCATCCTCCTGGTTTTTAGTCTTTATTTAATTCTTACCAATTTTAATTAGTTTTATATTTATATTCATCATTTTGTACGCTGACCAGAGTCACTTCAATGGTAAGAAGAGAGTGGTATGAATAAAATAAATAAAAATAAATGAATTTCATGGATGTAAGATTATTTTTTTTAAATTAAAAAGTGAGGTGACAGATTGCTTTACCCAAGCATAAGAGGGATTTTTCCTGGAAAGCTAAAGATACAGGCGTCTCTGAAAGTTTTACTCTGCTAGCTGTAACCGATTTTAGGAGGCAGTACTCATCTCTGTTTCTTTAAGCCATTTATCCAGCCCAAAAAGGTAGAAGGGAAATATTGCCTCCTTTCTGATATACTAAGTCAGAGCTAGGTAAGGGAGGCCTGATGGAAGACAGTTCATCAGATGCAATCAATCAATTAATGACAATCAAAGTAGAAACATAGTATCCTACAGCAACCATGACCAGGAAGGTAGACAAGAAGTGATACTTTTGAACTTGGAGGAGGGGAAAAAAGACTGAATTCGATTAGGCAACAACCAGTACTCTTCGGGTTAAAGCAGAGCAATACATAAATATCCCTGAGCACAAGGTCAGTGAGCAAAATGCCACATCCATTAAGAAAAATAACAAGAAAAGGGGTAAAATTTCTGTTCTCTGAAGAAAGCCATTCATCTTTTTACATATGGCTTTATTCTTGACCGCAATAAAGTATCTAACATATTCAAAAGTGTCTGAGAATTTTCTGCCATGTAAGTTAAAAGTTGAATAACAGGTTAAGGATTTGGAGAGCTGAGAATGTCCTGCTGTTAAATCTCAAAAGTAGGAGGTATCGTGTAACCGTACAAATATTGACAAATGAAGTAAGGCTGGGAAAGAGTAAATGACAAATTTAAGTGTACTGTACATGATTTCATAAATCTGGGACACAGTGGAAAGACGTGGGAGACTCCAGACACTAACTGCTTTTTAGGCAGCAATTACTCTACTGCCTCTATTAATTGCTTCTCTATTGTAGTTATACAGCCACAATCTAGAGCTTATTATTCTAGCAAACTCTGGCTATTTCTTCACCCTTCTGTCATTTGTTCTTTATTGCCATCTACATTAAGCCTTCAACTCTTTTGCAATGGCAATCTAACCCTCCTAAACTCCAATGAAACAAACTTGCAACATAGATCTAAAAAAATCCTAGGTGCTGGCTGAATTATCTGAATGAGTAATCAGAAGGCTCTCAAATTTTGCTAAAAGCATTGCATACTTTATAGTGCTGTAAATTGTTTGCCACTGTTTCCATATGCAGCAAATTAAAATCTAACTAGTGCACGCTAAAGCAATATAATAGCTAGTTTTATTTAAGAAGTTAGATTGGACAACCTTAACATTCTTCCAGTGTAATGACTTGTAACATTGTACAAAACTGTAGCATACAGTATTAGCTCAAAATGACAGCTGGTTTCATTACAAATCATTCCATTTGTTCTTATATTTATTATTACCTAACATGTTCAGTTTTATTAGTCAGATACACTGAAATGTGTAAATTACTCCTGTTGAAATGAAATCTTGTACAATTTTGGGGTAAACTAGGAATTCTTGTTATGTATTATCATCTCTATACATTAGAAACTCAATCATACTGAAACAAATTCACTAAAGTGTGGTTTTCAATCTGCTAACTATGCATTCCATAATGCCCTGTAATTATTAAAAACTGACAAGAGCGCTACGCCACCTGTGTTTATGTGAAGCCAGGTAATGAAAAAAACAACAACACTGTCATCACCTTTCAATTCCTGATTGCATTATCAAAACTGTAGCTGAGTTTGGCATCTGGGTGTGACCTTGTTAACTGCTAGGGTAATTAAATTTATTCTATTGGGAAAAGGGATGATAAATTATTAGCAAGAAGATTTTGTTCACATTTTATTAAATTGGCCTGTCAAAGGGTTGGCCAAATTATCAAGGGCCTCATTTATTGGAGGCCAGCCATATTGCCACATCTGTTACAATTATTTATAATTTCAGCAGTTGAAAACCAACTGAGTTAGGCATCCGCCATGTAAAGTAATTTACAAATTATCTGATGAGGGTTTTTGCTACTCCCTCATTTCTTGCCAGCAGAAAGCCGCGCTGTAATTACAGAACACGATTAGGTTCTTTGGGGAACTTATCTTGCACTCATAGCCCGGGTAAGATGCCGCAAGAACATATGGAGGAACTTGTGCTGCTGCTCCCTGAAGCTCGTGACCCGCCTGCCGCTGAGCCCTTGAGTTGCATTTGAATGAGAGTGCCATGGATAATGTTCTACACATGCACCATTTATGCCACAAAACAAATCGGATCACTGTTAATTATGAAGCTGCTATAATCAGGCCTTCACATCTGTGTAATGTGAAGCGCAGTAGGCTGTATTCCAATAATGTAGGACTACCTTTGGGTCACAAATTGTGAGCCATATTGCCTCGGTAGTAGTTACCGCATTCAAAGCAACTCCTTTGATAAAAGCTCATCACAGGCATATTTTTATCCAGAGATGTTTTTTAACACAAGCTTCTCTTTATCGGCTATTGACCAGAACAGCTAAAGCATATGGCACAAGTTCATTAATGAACAAGAGCACACAGCACTCTAATTTAATGAAACCACTTGAGCCATAAAAATCAGATCTACTTAATTCTCCCCCCTTCTTTTTCCTTCCTCTTTTGCATCTATTGAAAACTCTTAACATGATATTGTCAATGATCTTATAAAGATATGGATTATATGTCCTTATCTTTGTAAAAACAATTATTAAGAAAAAACATAATATGGGTAAAAGAGTCACAAAAAATAAGATTTCAAAGAAAAAAACCAATCTATTTCTCCACAAAATGTATATACATACATTTGTAGACACGCATATAGGAATTATTAGGACATATCATTTGTATTTTAAAGATTACATGTTAGCAGCTGCCGTCTAACACAAAACTGCTATTTATTCAGTGAAAGATCTTCCTGTGAAAAGCAGCTAGACAAGCTGTACCCAGATGGCAAAGCAGCTACAGTTTAATTAAGCCACTAAAAGCCGTTCAGTTTTCAGTAAGGGTAATGTAATTTTGAATAATTGTAGGGGGAAAATTACTACAACGTTCTTAAGTTTTATTATAGTAGCATGAATACTGCCAGTACTGAGTAGTTAAAGTTGAGTTGCTGTTCCTATTATAAAGCTTGTATTTTTCTTCTTTTATTTCTTTTTGCTTGGAGCAAAAAGTTCCTTGATTATCTAGTTTTCTAAGTGAATAAAATCAGTCAAAAGTTTCTGAACAGAAAACCTCCGATGCCATACTTTGTATATGATTTGGACACTGAACCTCTTCCTGGACAGCATATTATACTAAACAGGAATGTTTATAGCAACCAGATTTACACATACAAATCATAAGCCTCACTCATCTGAACATTCATTTGGGCACCAGAATTGCATTAATTGCCTGCCTGCCTGCCTGCCTTTCTGCCTGCCTGCCTTCCTTCCTTAATATATACATTTGTAAATACCAATTAAATACAATTTTAGTACACGCCAAAACATCTACTGTGCATATTGATACTTTAATGGAAAAAAATGTCATATTTTGCTGGTTTATTGCCAAAATTACATATTGAAAATATATATCATGACAAATACTACAAGATGTTGGATGTTACGTTACTAGTAATAATTAAATACCAAAAAAAAAAAAATCTTCTTGAAAGTCATGAGCATTTTAAATAAATGCTGCTGATTATGACATGATTATATCAAAAAAGGAATGTGATGCTAAAGCCAGTTTATGTTACACTAAGAAACCATTACCAAACAACATTTCTCATTGATATCCTTATATAGAGAATCACTCGTTAATTTTCATCAAAAATAATCTGAAATGTTCAAACTGGTCTCTGGCGTAAGATATTGTAATTTACTTATATAATCTAGAAATTACTGACATAAAATCATCAAAAGTAAGCTTATTATGAATGTACAATGTTAATATTTACTTGGGGGAAAACTGGGAATAGTTTTGGATTTGCCCACAACTTGTTTGAATCAGTCAATATTTAGTTATATTAATTTTATGTGTTCAGATATAAACCCATTTCAACTATCTTTTGAATCAATACAAAGTTTATGTAAAATTATTTTTTCTGAATTATTTCTCATCATATGCAGTTTTGTATACATGTTTTATGTTAACATTACAGTTAACTTTCTTTTTATAAACCTGTCTACTTTTAACAGTAGTATAGCATATTTTTTTTATCAAATAAGTTTTAACTCCTGGCAATTGCCTAGAAAGGTCTCTACCATTTTGTTGACAACAGTTTTAGAAGTGGTTTCCGCTGCCTGTTACACAGAAATGAGGAAGAATGACTGGACCAATGTTATGCAGCTGATTCACAGGTCTCCTACTTTCTAGCCCAGTGCCTTTAACCTCTACATTAAACTGGATCCTGCATATTTCCTTAGGCAAAGCCAAATGGGAGAAAATACATAAACAACACACTATCCTGCCTTCTAAACCCTATATTTCTTTGAGTAAGAACTTCCATAATACCAGCTCTTCCCTACTTTTATTTTATTTATTATTTATTTATTATTAAAACTTATAGACCGCCCCACTCTCCCCAAAGGGACTTGGGGTGGTACACAGGAAATTAAAATAGAAAAAAGGACAAACATGACAATAAATAATCCTAAAAATAGATTAAATCCCAGTACCCTGTGCTAAAAATCCTAAAACTATTAAAATCCTAAACTATACCCCTAAAAATCGGATTAAAACAATTTAAACCTCAGTCTATAACTTAATGGTATGGGTTAGGCCAAGTTGGCGAGATGGAAAAAGTGCGTCTTCAAACTTCGGCGAAAGAAGCGGAGGTCCGTGATAATTCTAAGTTTGGGGTGTAGGTCATTCCAGAGGGTTGGGCCCACCACAGAGAAAGCCCTTCCCCTGGGCGTCGCCCGCTGGCACTGCCTAATAGATGGCACCCGGAGAAGTCCCTCTCTGTGGGAGCGAATCGGCCGAAGAGATGTGTGGGGTAGGATACGATCCCGCAGATAACTAGTTCTCATGCCATGGAGCGCTTTGAAGATGGTAATCAATACCTAAAGCGCACCCGAAAGGCCACAGGCAGCCAGTGCAAAAAATAAAATATATTTAGTAACATATAATTGTTTTTCAAGTTCAAACATTTTAAAGCTCAAGAAAAAGTCTTCCGTCCAGGGTTGAGCAGCGGGCGCCGATGGCAGCTATTTTGAGCTCGCCGCCCAAGCCGCTCGTAAAGAGACGTTTTTAACATCAAAAAACACCTCGAAAAACTCTAAATTCCTTAGGAATTTGGAGCAAGCCAGAGCCGTAGGGTAGAGTCCCTTGCGGAGCACCCAGAGGCTTTTTGTTTGGCCCTGGGGTGCGAGCCAGGTGGTACTCCCCATTCAGGCAGCTGCTGCTCCGGGCGGCTGGGATTC
>JAPKID020001660.1:0-14416 GCA_026931265.2 Tropidonophis doriae
ATAATGCCAGGCACTGTGGAGGCTGGGTCGGTTCCCGAACGCGTCTGGGGTGCGGTGCTGGGATGCGCTGAGGTGGCCAAAAAGCTAGCTTTCTCAGGGTGCAGTATAAGCTCTGTGGGCAGGTGCCTTCCTGGAAATGAGGGTTCATCCAGACTCAACTTTTATACTCTCTTCCGGTTCTACTTCCCTTCATTTTTGTATCTTTATTTTATGATGAGAAACTCCTCCTGTTTTGTAAATCTCTGACTCTAATCTGCTTGCTGACTCCACTGTGTCTACAATAATAGTTTATCTCTCCTGTTGATCAGAGGATACTCTTTCCTCCAATTATTTAAGTAATACAATGTACTGGCAAGCCTCATTACAGATACTTTGCACCTAAATATTAATTCTGTTAATTACTCCCAAGCCACAATCAAAGAGCAGTGCTGGTTAATCCATTTTTATTCAGAATTATATGAATTATTCTCCTATATCTTTATGCCCCAGATTAACTTTTTTTTCATAGACATTTCTTTTCTTCTGCACTGAGCCTTAAAAGCTAGGCAGGTTTGAACTGGGATAATACTTACACCAGGAAAGGGAAGGAGTCCCTGCAGATTTTACTCCACTAGTCGATGCTGATTACAGGGGGCCATGCTCATCTCCGTTTCAAGGCCGTTGCGCCAGGGCTATCGGAAGATGTTTCTGTGGTCAGTGTGAGAGCTACTTCTTCCCACGTACCTGTTTATCTACTTGAATTTGTGTGTTTTTGAACTAGGTGAAGATGGGTGCTCACTTTGTGGCTCAATGCTTGGGTCTCGAACCTGGGCTGTAGGCTTTCTAGCTGACAAGCCCAGTTCCTTAACCCCTGAGCCATCATGCTGCTCAGGAGATGAGCCACTGCACCACCGCTTACACAAGAGACTAGAAAATCCCCTTGTTGTAGGCAAGACTGAAAAAGTAGGAAAAAAGCACCCCAATAGAAAGCAATGACGAATCACTTTCATACTATGGACAAGAAAACAGTATGATGTATCTATGCCATTCATCAGCTTAGCTAAAAATCAACTTAGTTTGATAATTATCTTGGCCTTACTTTCTTGCCCGAGTGGAAGCAAAAAAAATTTGCATTTGGACTTCCAACATTGTTTTACTCGGACTTAGTTTGGCCACTGTTCCCTTAACTAATTTCCCCCCATTTTTCCATTCTTCCACCCTATAGGTGAAGGGAGCATTGAGATTCCTGTGTTGCTGCTGCTCATCAGTGGGGACTCAGCCATATTCAAGGTAAAGGAATTGGGATGTTGTGGAAGAAGATGAAGTGTCTTGAACAGAAATAGTTTCATCATCAGACTTTAGGGAAGTGGTCCATAGTTCGGCTCCAGGGTTAAGCTACCACATTTGGATGTGAAGGGATGTAGCCCTCTTTTGCCAGTGAAAGAGTGCCCCATAAAAAGTTTTTGGAGAGAGAACAAATTAATTGAGGAGAAAGCAATAATAAGACTATTAAGTCCAAAGTTGCAGTTACCTAAATCTGCTGTGGGCTTAGGAAGACAAAGAAGAAACACAGAACTGAAGAAATGAATAGACCAAGATAGAAACGTTGCTCTTCCTATGCATAGATTATGCAATATGTGGAAAATGTGGAAAATCTCTGATGCAATTCATTTGTGTTTTAAAAAAAAATGAAGAGGAAGGAAAAATACAATATAGAATATAGACAAGGCATTACGAAAACAAACCAAGGGATGGAGAGAAGGATCATGAAATGTGAGATAGCAATTATCCTTATGGAAAAAAGTCTGAGGGGAAAATATATCCAGATTTTGAATTCTTAAAGATAGATGGGAAGATAACAAAGAGAAGAGAGAGTTAAAGATGTGAAATCATGGGAGTTGAGAACAGCAGTGAACCTGATTAGACTTCAACAAATTAAAATTCAAAGAGGAAGAGAAAGACAATGAGGAATGGTTGGGGTTCATGAAGCTGGTTGGCGATGATGAGAGAAGATGAAACACTGTATTGGGGAAGGCTGCCTTTGAAGCTCCTACCTAAAGCGCACTGTTAAGTTCTGTGAGGCAATGAGTCCAACACAGGCTTCCTTCAATTAAAACAGAATTTATTTACAAGAGAAAATCACTAACTATGTTCAAAAGGCAACAGGCAGGAAAATGTAGTTTGACAGCTATTTATACTGTTGCATTAGGCGGGAAAGTCCAGACAGTCAGGGTAACATTGTTTCAGCCAGCCGCGTCTTAGCCAATCAGGCGCGGCTGGCAGTTGAAGCAGGTGCTTAGTTGCCGGGCAGATTCCCGGCTGGTTGTAACTCGCGACTGGTCGTAACTAGAGGACTCAACACCCCTTTCCCCCCAGTCTGGCACATGCGTAGTCTGCTAGTTAGGCAGGGTTATGTCGGATTCGCCCAGAACGCCTCAGTTCTGCTGGAGAGCTCGGCCGGGTAAGTCGCTCCTGTGGAAGCTCCTCCCTTCGGGGAGTGGAGCTCCAGGCTGCGTCACCTGGGCCTACCTGCGGAGGCGGAGCCAGCGGATCGGGTGAGTCTATGCGAGGGGGCGCGGTTGTTACAGCAGGGGTGCCAGATGGGTAGTTTAAGTCCGTAGGCGGGGAAGAAAAGTTTTTTGAAAGTTTTGAGCAATTTCTTTCCGCAGCTTGAGATAGTTCAAACAGCATTTGCCGGAAGGCGGCGTCAGAGTCAGGGAGGCCTGAACAGGGGAAGGCCTCGGTCGGCGGTTGCGGGAACTCGGACGGAGGAGGAAAAACTGGCTCAACAGTGGTCAACGGGTAGGTTCGGCCTGAATTTGAGAAGGCCGGTGGCGGCGGTGGGCGGTGCCTCAGCTGATCCAGGTGCCGCCCCCAATCTGCTCCGTTGGGTAGACCCACCTGTAGGAACAGGGACCTGTTATTTCCAATACAGTGGCAGGAACCCACCTGGGATCTCCGGAAAAGTTTCTGGCCCATACTAGGTCCCCCACCTGGAAGGTTGCTGCACCCCGTTATAGGTGGGGTGCAGCCTGTCCATGGTTGTCCGCAGGCAGTGGCCCACCAGCAGCTCAGCGGGGCTTTTCCTGTGGCCGGGCAAGGAGTGGAATGCTGACCTAAAAGGTAAGCATCCACCCTTGCGGACCAGTCCTCCTTATCCAGCCGGTCCAGGGCCTCCTTGGCCGAGCGGACAGCCCATTCTGCACGGCCATTGGAGGCAGGGTGGTAAGGAGCGACTGCTGCATGCCGAATCCCTTGAGAGGCCAGGAATTCCTGGAACGTGGCTGCATGAAATTGTGGTCCATTGTCGGACACCAGGGTGTCCGGTAATCCGTGCATCACAAAAAGGTGACACAGGGCCCTCACTGTACTCTCGGCTGTGGTGGAGGTCATAAGAACAATCTCCACCCAGCGGGAGTACGCGTCCACCATGACCAGGAATGTCTGGCCATGGAAGGGGCCTGCGAAGTCGATATGGACCCGGGACCATGGACTTCTGGGAACATCCCACTCCCTGGGCAGGGCCGTTGGAGGGGCTGGGTGGGAGGACTGACAAACGGGACAAGCAGCGACCCAGGCGGCGATCTCCGCGTCCATGCACGGCCACCAGAAATAGCTCCGGGCCAAGGCCCTCATCCGAGCTATGCCTGGGTGGTTTGCATGAAGCACTTGGAGCACCTGATGTCGCAGGGGCGGAGGAATGATGACCCGTTCGCCCCAGCACAAACACCCGCATTGGAGCGAGAGCTCCATCTGCTGTGTTTTGTAAGGCCGAAACTCTTTGGCCAGGCTGCCAGACGGCCACCCACGCAGGACCCAGGTGGATACCTGGGACAGCGTCGGGTCGGCGCAAGACTGGGCAGCCACGTCCGTGGAGGACAAGGGCAGACCAGAGTCAGCCACAGTCAGGACGGAGAGAGCCGGCACCAGCTCTGGGTCCATCTCGGGGAACGGGCAGCGGCTCAGGGCATCGGCGTGCCCTAGCTGCTTGCCTGGGCGGTAGAGCAGCGTGTACTCGTACGCAGCCAAGAACTCCATCCAACAGGTCATCCTAGGGGATAGGGTGGGAGGGGTCGGGCGGTCACCGGCCAAAAGCCCAAGGAGAGGCTTATGATCCGTGACAGTGGTAAACGCCCGACCGTAGAGGTAGGTGTGAAACTTTCTAATCCCGGACACTAGAGCCAGAGCCTACTTGTCGATCTGGCTATAGTTGTGCTCCGTGGGAGACATTGTCCGAGAGTAAAAAGCAATGGGGGCTTCCGAGCCATCGTGGAGGACGTGGCTCAGGATGGCCCCCAGGCCAAAAGGGGAGGCATTGTATGCCAGAATCAGAGGCAGCCTGTCATCAAATTGGACTAGGACAGCCTCTGACGTAAGCATGTCTTTGACAGCCGCGAACGCATGCGCTTCGTGGCTGCCCCAGTGCCAGGCCACGGAAAGATCGAGCAATCGATGCAACGGCTCGGCTAGCGACGCCTTGTGGGGAATGAAAGGCACGTAAAAGTTCACCAAGCTGAGGAAAGCCTGTAGCTCCGTCTTGGAGGCAGGGGCCGGGGCGTTTCGGATGGCCTCGACTTTGGAGGGTGTGGGGTGAATTCCCCGGGCGTCAATCATGAAGCCCAGGAATTCAACCCTCGGCACAGCAAATACGCATTTGCTGTGCTTTAATTTTAAACCCGCACCCCTGAAAACGGTGAGGACCTTCCTCAATATTTTGGCGAGCCCTGATATGCTGGACGCAGCAACCAGGATGTCATCAAAATATGGTACCACGCCTGGGAGCCCATGGAGCAAAATCTCCATGAGGCTCTGGAAGATCGCCGGGGCAACGGAAATGCCGAATTGTAGGCAGCGACAGCGAAAAGCTCCATGGTGGGTGACGATGGTCTGCGCCTCCGCAGCAGCGTCATCCACCGGGAGCTGCTGATAGGCTTGCGCCATATCCATCTTGGCTAAAATGTGTCCCTGCCCCAGAGAGTGGAGCAGGTCTTGCACCACCGGTACAGGATATGGGTTTGCCTGAAGCCCGCGGTTGATCGTGGACTTATAGTCGGCGCAGATGCATACTGACCCGTCGGGCTTGATGGGGACCACTATTGGGGTCTCCCATTTTGCCTGATCGATGGGCTCGAGCACGCCCTGCGCCACTAAGCGGTCCAGTTCCGCCTCAACCTTGGGCTTCAGGGCGAACGGCAGCCTGCGGCCCTTGAGGCAGATGGGAGCAACCTGGGGGTCTAAATTTAAGGAAACCGGGGTGCCCTTGTAGGTGCCCAGCTGGCCGTCAAAGACGTCGCCAAAATCCTTCAGCACCTCTGCGACGGGGTAGGCAGCTGGCACCAGATGAACCCCGTGCACTGATAGCCCCAGGGCCGAAAGCCAGTCAAGGCCCATGATGGCGGCCAAGAGACTGGCCACCACGATTACAGGCAGGGCTCCTTGGAACTTCCCATACTCCACCCGCACTACCCATTGACCTAGAGTGGGGATGGGAGAGCCCTGATAGTCCCTTAGAAGAGACTGGGCGGGGGACAAGTCAGCCTTGGAGAGGGTAGGGCAAATTTTGGACAGATGGGCCCAGGACAACAGGGATTTGGTCGACCCAGAGTCTACCAACAGCTCAACCCCCACCCCCTCGAGTTTGATCGTCGTCCTCAGTCGCGTACTGCCGGCTGGTTTGGCGACGGCTGGAGCAGGGGCGTCGTCCAGGGCGAGGCACTCCGAAGGCTGGGACGACCAGCGCAGGGTTCTCCGCTGCTGGGCTGGAAGACGCTGATGCTGATGCTGGGTCGAGCGGGCGGGTGGTACGGCCAGTGGAGGCTGAGGGGTCGCTGGCGCGGCAGCACGGCAGAAGGCTGCGAGGTGGCCCTTGCGGCTGCAATGCCAGCAGGTGGTAGAGTGGAAGGGACAGTCCGGCCGCTGGTGGTTGCCTCCGCAGCCAAGGCAGGGCTGACGTCCGGTGGGTGCGCGGGCGGTCCGGCGGCTGGAGGTCTTCAGAGCAGCCACGTTGTACTCCTGGTCGAGGTCCTCCCAGGGAGCGACCTCGTTGACGAGGCAAGCCCGAAGGGCAGGTGCGGCGGATGGCAAGCCACGCGCCGCGTCAGGCTCAGACAGGTCAGACAACTCCGATGCGCGAGCCTTCTCGATGGCCCTGGCGAGTGTGACGGTGGCCTTGGCAAGCAGGCGGCGCCTCAGATGGCCATCCCGGAGCCCGGCGACGAATTGTTCCAGAGGGATTCCTCCAGGAACGCTGCAGCGAATTCGCAGGGGCTGGCGGCTGCCCTCAGAGCCTGCAGGAACTCCGCGATGGTGTGCCCAGGCTGTTGGACGCAGCAGCGGAAGGCCAGGCGGTGGGTGAGCATCGATGGTACCGGGGCATAGCGCGCCCGCAGTCGAGCCAGGAGGTCGTCCCACGGTATCTCGTACACCGGGGTGGGAGCGGCGATTGTCCGAGCCGTTGCGAACAGCTCTGGACCGCTGCATCCCAAGAAGTAGCTGAGCTTCCTAGCCGGTGTCAGCTCCCCGAAGTCATTCGCGATGAGAAAGCACTCAAATCGCGCTAAGAAGGCCGCCCACGGTTCTCTGGCAGCATCGTAGGGCGCGAATAGCGGCATGGCCGTCATGGTGGCAGCAGTGCCGAGCGAAGGTTGGTAGGAAGGAAAAACCTAGTGCCCACAGCCTCGTCGCCAGTGTTAAGTTCTGTGAGGCAATGAGTCCGACACAGGCTTCCTTCAATTAAAACAAGGTTTATTTACAAGGAGAAAAAGCAGTTAACTATTTACAAGGCAGAAAAGCGGCAAAACGAGGTTTTGACAGCTATTTATGCATTTACATTAGGCGGGAAAGTCCAGACAGTCAGGGTAACATTGTTTCAGCCAGCCGCATCTTAGCCAATCAGGCGTGGCTGGCAGTTGCAGCAGGTGCTTAGTTGTCAGGCAGATTCCCGGCCTGTCGTAACTTGTGACCGGTCATAACTCGAGGACTCAACACCCCTTTCCCCCCAGTCTGGTGCATGCGTAGTCTGCCAGGTAGGCAGGGCTACGTTGGATCCGCCCAGAGTGCCTCAGTTCTGCTGGAGAGCTCGTCTGGGTAAGTCGCTCCTGTTGAAGCTCCTCCCTTCGGGGAATGGAGCTCCAGGCTGCGTCACAGGGGGTTACCTTCGGAGGCGGAGGCGGCGGATCGGGTAAGTCTATGCGAGGGGTGGCAGCTGGTTGGTTGAGTTTCTGGCCCACACTAGGTCCCCCACCTGGAAGAGGCAGGGCGAGGGGGATCCCAGGTTGCTCTGCTGCACCCCGTTATAGGTGGGGTGCAGCCTGTCCAAGGTTGTCCACAGGCGGCAGTCCATCAGCAGCTCAGCGGGGCTTTTCCCTGTGGCCGGGCAAGGGGTGGAATGCTAACCCAGCAGATAAGCATCCACCCTTGCGGGCCAGTCCTCCTTCTCCAACCGGGCCAAGGCCTCCTTGGCCGAGCGGACAGCCCATTCCGCACGGCCGTTGGAGGCAGGGTAGTAAGGAGCAACAGGCGCATGCCGAATCCCTTTGGAGGCCAGAAATTCCTGGAACGTGGCTGCATGGAATTGGGGCCCATTTTCAGACACCAGGGTGTCCGGCAAACCGTGCGTCGCAAAAAGGCGGCGCAGGGCCCTCACTGTATTCTCGGCTGTGGTGGAGGTCGTAAGGACAATCTCCACCCAGCGGGAGTACGCGTCCACCATGACCAGGAAGGTCTGGCCATGGAAGGGGCCTGCAAAGTCAACATGGACCCTGGACCATGGACTTCTAGGGACATCCCATTCCCTGAGCGGGGCCGTCAGAGGGGCAGGATGGGAGGACTGACAGACGGGACACACAGTGACCCAGGCGGCGATCTCCGCATCCATGCACAGCCACCAGACATAGCTCCGGGCCAAGGCCTTCATTCGAGCAATGCTCGGGTGGTTGGCATGGAGCGCCTGGAGCACCTGGTGTCGCAGGGGTGGGGGAATGAAGATCCGTTCACCCCAGCATATACACCCGCAATGGAGCGAGAGCTCCATTTATTGTGTTTTGTAAGGCCGAAACTCTTCGGCCAGGCTGCCAGATGGCCACTCGCGCAGGACCCAGGCGGAGACCTGGGACAACGTCGGGTCAGCGCGAGACTGGGCAGCTACGTCCATGGAGGACAAGGGTAGACCTGAGTCTGCCACAGCTAGGATGGAGAGAGCTGGCACCGGCTCTGGGTCCATCACGGGGAGCAGGCAGTAGCTCAGGGCAGCAGCGTGCCATAGCTGCTTGCCTGGACAGTAGAGGAGCATGTACTCGTACGCTGCCAAGAACTCAGTCTAACGGGTCATCCTGGGAGACAGGATGGGGGGGTCAGGTGGTCACCGGCCAACAGCCCAAGGAGAAGCTTATGGTCCGTGACAGCGGTAAAGGCCCGACCATAGAGGTAGGTGTGGAACTTTTAAATCCCAGACACTAGAGCCAGAGCCTCCTTGGCGATCTGGCTGTAGTTGCGCTCCGTAGGAGACATTGTCCGAGAGTAAAAACCAATGGGGGCTTCCGAGCCATCAGGAAGGACGTGGCTCAGGACGGCCCCTAGGCCAAAAGGGGAGGCGTCGCATGCCAGAGTCAGAGGCAGCCTGTCATCAAATTGGACTAGGACGGCCTCTGACGTAAGCATGTCTTTGACAGTCGCAAACGCATGCGCTTCATGGAGCAAATGTTCCATGAGGCTCTGGAAGATCCCCAGGGCAACGGAAACGCCAAATTGTAGGTGGTGACAGCGAAAAGCCCCTCGGTGGGTGACAATGGTCTGACCTTCCGCAGCAGCGTCATCCACCGGGAGCTGCTGATAAGCTTGCGCCATATCCAGCTTGGCGAAAATGCGTCCCTGCCCCAGAGAGTGGAGCAGGTCCTGCACCACTGGTACCGGATATGGATTTGCCTGAAGCCCGCGGTTGATCATGGACTTATAGTCGGCGCAGATGCGTAGCGACCCATTGGGCTTGATGGGGACCACTATTGGGGTCTCCCATCTTGCCTGATCGACAGGCTCAAGCATGCCCTGTGCCACCAAGCGGTCCAGCTCCGCTTCAACCTTGGGCTTCAGGGCGAACGGCAGCCTGCAGGCCTTCAGGCGGATGGGAGCAACCTGGGGGTCTAAATTCAGGAAACCGGGGTGCTCTTGTAGGTGCCCAGCTGGCCATCAAAGACGTCGCCAAAATCCTTCAGCACCTCCGCGATGGGGGAGGCAGCCGGCACCAGATGCACCAATGCACTGACAGCCCCAGGGCCACAAACCAGTCAAGGCCCATGATGGCGGCTAAGGGACTGGCCACCACAATTACAGGCAGGGCCCCTTGAAATGTCCCATTCTCCACCCGCACTACCCATTGACCTAGGGTGGGGATGGGAGAGCCCTGGTAGTCCCTTAGAAGAGATTGGGCAGGGGACAAGTCAGCCTTGGAGAGGGTAGGGCAGATATTGGACAGTTGGGCCCAGGACAACAGGGATTTGGTTGACTCAGAGTCTACCAACATCTCAACCCCCACTCCCTCGAGCTTGACCGTCATCCTCAGTTGCGTACTGCCGGCTGGTTCGGCGACGACTGGAGCGGGGGCGTCATCCAGGGCAAGGCACTCCGACGGCTGGGATGACCGGCGCAGGGGTCTCCACTGCTGGGCTGGAAGACGCTGCTGCTGTTGCTGGGTTGATCGGGTGGGTGGCACAGTCGGTGGAGGCTGACAGGTTGCCGGCACGGTAGCACAGCAGACGGCTGCGAGGTGGCCCTTGCGGCCGCAACAGCCGCAGGTGGCAAAGCAGAACGGACAGTCCGGCCGTTGGTGGTTGCCTCCGCAGCCAATGCAGGGCTGTCGTCCGGCAGGCGTGCAGCCGGTCCGGTGGTTGGAGGACATCAGAGCAGCCACGTTGTCCTCCTGGTCGAGGTCCTCCCAGGGAGCGACCTCGTCAACGAGGCAAGCCCGAGGGGCAGGTGCGGTCTGTATAACAAGGCAAGGCTTCAAAGCTCCTGCCAATTTAAATGTATTTACAAAGCATTTAGACCCTTTTTTTTTTCAACAAAGCTTTGAAAGTTGGCATTTGAATTGTACACCGAAGCTTTCCCCTTGGAAGTAGGCATTTACACAAATAAATGCGCTCTGAACTGATAATCTCACTCAGAAGTTTATGAAACATAGATTTCCTAATGTTTCCTCCCATGATGTTTTTTTCTGTCTGTGATTTATTTATTTATTTTATATAGCTGCCCATTTCTCAAAATCAACCTGGGTTACCTTTAAATACCTGTATTTTTTGTAGTATAAGATGCACCGGAGTATTAGATGCACCAAGGTTTTGAAGAGACACTTAAAAAAAAAAAAGTTTTGCACTCTGCAGATCTTCCAAAAATGTTTTTCGTGAAAATGGGCCCATTTTGTTTTTTTAAAAAGTGTATGAATAACCTTTAGGAGGCTTTTGAGTGCTCCTTGGGGCTGGGGGGGGGGGCAAAATTGAGCCAAGAAGGGCCCGTTTTCCAATCATTTCTGCCCTCCCCATCCCCCCAGGAGCACTCTGCAAGGCTCCTAAAAGCCATTTTGGTGAAGGGGGCAGGGTTTCAGGAGGCAAAAAAATGCTGTATTCAGGATATAAGGCACACCCAAATTTTCAGCCTCTTTTCTGAGGGAAAAAGGTGCGTCTTTTACTCCAAAAAATATGGTAATTGGTTCCTAGCAGTAAAAATTGTTCTGATTTTTGCTGATTTGAGTAGGTTCACACAAGATATTACCAAGACAAAAAAATTTCAATTACTATCCTCATTTAATGTGTTATGTTCCCCCAAAGGAACATAAAAGGTCACAGTGAGACAATAGTTACATTCTCACAATATACTACGAGACTATCCAACTCCATTTAGTTTTATTTGAAAAGCTATGCAAACCCATCCTCTAAATTATGCTCCCAAAAGAAAGCCCACTTTTTCCTACTATCATTCCCAGAAACAAAATCATATTGAAACCCAGTGGCATTTCCATAATCCCTACAGAATGTTTGTTGTGATTGAAAAGTCGGGAGTTGTAATTCCAAAGCACAAGAATCCTTGTGGCTTTTTCAAAAATTACTCTGTGTTTTATATGAAGCCTTTGTAAATCAGTGCCATAGATTTTCAAGTTCATTTTCTGGAATAAGAAAGCCAATACAGTAACATTGCCAAATGTAATCTATTTCTAATTGGCACCAATTGCCCAGCAGCAATCATCTTATTTGTGCTGAGTACACCGTTCATCCAAATCAACATCAGCAAAGGTGGCTTTGCCCTCATCAGGATAACAAAGAGCAGCCACTTTAGAGGGGGGGGGAGTAAGAATCAAAGTAACCTTGATTAGCTGAAGTATTGATTCTTTCTTTAAAATGACTGCAGCTGAAAGCTCTAGAAGACAAAATATAAAGTTGCATTTTCATGCTATTTACTCTCTATTCATCAGGAAGTAATCCTTTATTCCTCTGAAAATCTACTCCAGGAAATCTAGATATAAACAAAGTGATCTGTATACATCTTCTAAGATATGCTTCCTTTGCTTTGTCTTGTGTTCATTCATGTACAGTATATGAAAGGAAATGGGTGGAGACAGTGTGGTTTCTCACATATTTATCATATGAGACAGAAGCATGTGCAAGCAAGAAAGTGCTTGAAGCAAAGATCACAGAGGTCCTAAGGCAGCTGTGACCAATCCCAAGCTTTCCAGCTGTATTGAGAATATGACTCCCAGGAACTGTACACCAACGTAATTGGAGAATACTTGACTAGCAATGGGGCTTCTTGCTCACAATTTACTAGCAAGGAAGTTAACTCACATCAAAAGTAATTGTCTTGTATTTTCATACAGTTTTAAAAAACATGGTATAGACAAAGAAATCAAATTATTTCATCTTTCCTAATTAAATTCTCACATACTTGGGAACTAAATGAACTAGAAATGTAGTGGAGTTTCATTGTGATTTTGTTCTTGGGGATGACACTTAGAAAAAGTGGATTTTTGGGGTGGGAGAGTCATACTGTAATTCAGTGGCTGAGATTGCATGCCATTTCAAATAAAACAAAGTTGTATATTGGTTCCAATAATGTCTACATGTTCCTAATATAAGTCCTTCTGACTTCTTTCTAACTAGGAATCTGCCCTAATAATTTCTTTTGTCTGTGATGTTCTCATGACATTGTCTTCTTTTCTGGATTTCTGGATTCTATAATCTTCCAGGATTTGAAATGGACACCTAACATTAAAATGATCATTAAAAAGATACAACAAGGAATGTTCTTCCTGCCTCAACTCGGAAAGTTCAGATTGCCCAAACAGCTGCTGATAAAGTTCTACAGAGAAATTATTGAGTCTGTCATTTGCGCTTCTATAACTGTCTGGTTTGGTACAGCAACCAAGCAGAACAGGTACAGACTTCAACAGATAGTTAAGATTGCAGAAAAAAAATCCAACCAGCCTGTCTTCCATACTGTCACTATAGAACATTATAGAGCATATATGAGACTTGGTGGCACAGTGGTTAGAGGGCAGTACTGCATGCTGCTTCTGCTGACTGCCAGCTGCCTCCAATTTAGCAGACTGAATCTGATCAGGCTCATGGTTGACTCAGCCTTCCATCCTTCCGAGGTGGGTAAAATGAGGACCCAAATTGTGGGTGCAAAATGCTGACTGTAAACCACTTTACAGTCTTTAAAAACTTTAAAATGATACATAAGTCTAGATGCTATTCAGGGGTGGGATTCAATATTTTTACTACCAGTTCTTGGTAGGGGTGATGTGACTGAGTGGGTGTGGTCAACTCTATGTGAGTGACAAATGGATGAATCAACTCTGAGAAACAATGAGGCTGTATTGCTAACCTATGCAAGATATATTGATGAAGGTGAATTTGCTGAAGAAATGTTATTCTGTAAATCATTAGGGACCACCACAACCGCTACTGATATATATACATTATATACATTATTTATTGATCAGCTCATAAAACTAACACACATATCTAAAAAAATTACACAACGGAACTCTTGGCTTGCTGTCTAGATTGTCTCTGGTGATGAACTGAAAGGCAGGAAAGGAAACAGTATGTCTCCTCCCTTAATTGGGGCCTCTTAACAGGATGTTGTGAAAAAAATACCATATATATATATATCTTGCCGAAATGTTGCAAAAAAAATTCCATACTATATACACGGGAAAATACTCTATATATATATATATATAATGTGATGTAATTTTTCTATGTGCTTATCCTTTATTTTTTAAAATTGTATATTCGTGAAGTTTTTTGGGAGGGACATCACCAACAGCAGGGAAGATGCCAAAATGTCATTTCACCTTGCACCTTTTTCCCTGTAAAAACTTTAAAAACCAATAAAATTCTTTTTTTTTAAATAAAAAGTAAAAGCAGGTTGTTTTGTAAACTTTTAGCACAAACAAAAGAAAACCATTAGTAAACTGAATAGAAGAGACAAATATTTATGATTGTTCAGAACTTATGCCACTCCCAAAGCTTTTGGGGATTCTCAATTCATTAATAACAGCTGGACATTGACAAATTGCTTCTATGTTCCCCCATCCGTCCCACCCTGATGGACATGATCTTTATATGATAAGAAAAGGGAAAGAGTTATTTCTTTGGGATTACTTTAATTAACATTCCTGCTTGGCCCAGGGGAGTGGGCTTAATGTTACAACCTTTTAGAATAGATTTCTTACAGCTTTCCATGGGGTTAAGCAAGCACCCCACAACCTTGCCAATGATGAGAGGACTCAAGTCCCCCCACCACAGCAATTATATTTGGGTGGGAGGAATGGAAGAGAAACACTATACCTGAAAAAACCCAGGGGAGCATTCAACAATAAAAGTTTTAGAGTTCTCCCATCTCTGAGCTATCTAGGGGCAGTGCGGTGTTTGTCACCCAGCAGTATGCCTTGTGCCTCTTCCCTTGTTTTTTCTCAAAGAAGGAGGAAAAAGGAAAATGGAAGAAGAGAGCAGCCCACAGTGATTGCCAAGAAAGCTGCCAGGGCATCTAAGGGTTCTGTGTCTCATATAAGATGCTGCTGGCTGAAGCCATGGCCGACTCCACCTAGCAATGGAGAGGAGGAAGTGTTGATATTAGCTCCAATGCCTCTTTTCTCTTTATTTATTCCATTTTATTTATTTGATTTGTCAATCGTTTACAAGATAATAGGTAGAAGAACAAACAGGGGTATGAATGAAATGGGTACAAATAAATGGGGACAGTAGGACAGGGACGGTAGGCACAATTGTGCGCTTACACGCCTCTTAGGAATGGGATGAGGTCAATAGAAGGCAGTTTAAGGTTAAAGCTTTGGTGGTGTAGGGCAGGGGTGGGCAAACTTTGCAACTTTAAGTCTGAAGGACTTTAGCTACCAGAATTCTCCAGCCAGCAAAGCAAAGCTGGC
>JAPKID020001661.1:0-14415 GCA_026931265.2 Tropidonophis doriae
GGGGGCCAATGACTCGCCCCCGATAACCAGCGATGGAATGTGCTGGCTATGCCGGGGCACCGGAAACCACAGCCACTTAGTCTTGGACGGGTTGAGCTGAAGTTTGTTGCTTCTCATCCCCCCGACCCCCACCTGGCACTATGCCTGGATGGGAATCCCCGCAAGTCGCTCGTGCGGTAGGAGGCCCTTAAAGCGCCCCCATAGCCCCCGAAGGGGCCGCCAGGCAGAGCAAGCAGCGGACAAGTCAGAGACTCGTCTGATGCTTCCGGCGGCCAGAAGCAATCTCAGAATTAGCTCTTTTGTGATACTGTATTTGGCAAGAGAGGAGCCAGAATTGCCATTTGTTGAAGATAAAATTTCCCAGGGCACTAATGCAAAATCCATTAGCACCAATTACAGCTGGTCAAACCCTGTTGACACAGAAGGGTTAACTATTTCTGCTTCATCATTTATATATTTGGATGGCAGATTTGGAGGAGTATAATCTTGGTATTAGGCATTCCTTCATTTTCTTTCAACTATAACACGTTCTGCAAACTTTATTCTCTTCTTTGCATTCAGATGAGACTAATTAGTGAAACTTTTTAGAAAAAGAGAGAGATTTTTTCATCTCCCAACTGAATTTTTGTGTTAAATCTGAGCCAACAGGTTCTAAGCTGTATCTTGGCAACACTGAGACTTCTTGTATGGCATAAAAACACACAACTCTTTCCTGGTGGGTGGAACGGGGAAATGTCCTGACAGTTATGTCACAGTAATGAGACGAGGGAACTGGAGCATTGTGAGTATTTAGGATGAGAAAGTCTGTGAATTGTTACCTGCATTTATTTCGGTGAACCTTTTTTTTTTATATGTGTACTTGCATTACAGTTTCTGTTGTACATCTGGTGGGATGCAAATATCTTAATAATTAGATTACTCATTCTACGGAGAAATAGCCACCCTGCCTCTGATTATAACTCTTTAGTCTAATTAGTTATGGCTCTTTTCCTCCTTAATACAGTCCTTCTACTGTTTTGCTAGATCTGTTTATTATAATTTTAATCTACTGATTCTAGTCCTGTCCTCTATAACAACAAAGGCAAATTAACATATTAGAGCTAAGATGCCTGGAGTTATCCACCGCTTTCTGAGTCGTCATTGGGCTTGGTTTCCAGGCTGCTAATCAAGGTTCCTCTTTGTGACATTTTTCGATGTATCAGTATCTTTCTTTCAGTGTGGTAAATTTGACATATGTTCCTAAAGTCTGATTAACAAAATATAGTTTGATAACTGTTTCCCATGCAATACAGTCTGTGATTGCATTGATCAATGAACATTAATAACAGAATCACCTCATGTTCTATTTGGAATATCTTAAACCATTTTCATGTCTACTGGTGGACCTGAATTAACAAGAATAATTGGGACTGGAATTTTCAGGGTTAAACAATACGGTTGTAAAGTGTAGCTACATGAAAGTCTAGTAACAGAAATTCTGGGATTCCCAATTGCCATCCTTAAGCAAATCCCAAGACATTGTTAAGCATGACATCACATGACTCCCATTTGCAGCTTCTTGCGGACTTTCTCATTGACTGCTTGTCCGAAGCCAGCAGTGAAGATCATAAATGGCAATCATATGACCCCAGGATGCTGTAATGGTTGGAACTTCATTCAACACCACCGTAAATTCAAAAGGTTACAGATGGTTGTTAAGTGAAGACCATCTGTATTATCAAGACCCCATGCAATATGTATTCATTTAGTCCCATTGTTTATTAAATCAGTTTATATGGCCACCCAGCTCATTAATGCAACTAGAGTCTGGCTTCCATTTTTAATTTTTGGTAGCTCAATTAAAGCTCACACTAAGTTCAGCTCATTGTTCCATCCTGCCAATATTGTTTTGAGTCTTGTCTGTTTTCTGTATGGTGAGCTCACCCTCCTGGCTTAATGACAACTGCAGATTCAATAGCCACACAATTTACTCCCTCATCAAAGTCACTTAGCTGACTAGATAATGAAATTTCTGGCACTTTGGGATGGCGCTGTAGTCTGTTAGCAGAACAATACTGAGGATGGCAGCAAATGTTTATTGTTGACAGTTTTATCTGTATTTCCCAAAAGTAAAACTGACAACAGTGTGATTTTAGTACCCTAAAGACTAGAATATTCTATACACCTTATTTGGAATTGCTTTCCACATGTGGCCAGGATCTTCAGCCACAGCAAATAAAAAGTGGAAATATTTATTAGATTCTTGGCCAACGTTAACACTTTCTTTTTCAATTTTTATGCCACATACCTCCATTTAAAAAATCAGTTATTTGTAGTTATTTGTAGTCCCCCCCCCCCCCAATTATCATCTGCAGAGAACCAGCTTGATGAAGTTGTTAAGGGAGGAACAATTAGTTCTAGTCCTGCCTTAGATGCAAAGACAGCTATGTGACCTTGGGCCAGTCATTTTTTCTCAGCCCTAGGAAGGAGACAAGGCACTTCTGAAAAACCTTTCCAAGAAAACTACAAAGACTCACCTAGGCCATCGTCAGGAGTCAAAAAAAGCTGACTTGAAGGCACAGACTCAAAGAGAGCAAATGCTTTTATTTTAGCTGAATAAAGATTTATTTTTTAAAAGTAAAGATACTTTGATGGTGCTGTAAACAGTTTGGCAGTTTTTTCTTCCCTGGGCTTCGCAGTACCCCACTAGGAAAAGATAGCTTTGGTGTAAGAAGTTTCAGGGAGCTTCTTGATTGACTCTCCATACATCCTGAAATATCTTTCACCAAAAGTGCTCCATTTATTCTTGTATTGAAGCTGCCATCCTGTTACACTAAGTATTAGAATTCTATAGAATGGTAACATATTCCTGTCATTTGTGAAATTGACTGGGTTCATAGAAAGCATTGTAACATATGGAAGAAGTTACAATATTATGAAGACAGCAGAAATTACCTAAACATTTAAGGCAAAAGGGGGCTGTTGGATAAAGTGAATATTTTTGAAATAAACTCTACTCAAGGGGAATATAAGGGATATCTATTTTGCTTTTGGTGAGAGCAACATGGAGTATATATAGATGCCTCCTTGGATGTTTTTTTTAATTTCTCTCTGGCTTACAGTCTTGTGATTTTTGGTGGTATCTGATTCAAGTACTAACCAGGTCTGATCCTGCTTAGCTTTCAGTTCTCATCTATCTAGAGATACAGTATGGCAAGTTTTAAAATAATTATAAATTTGTTCGTGTTCTTATAATTGTCCCTTTCTAGTGATCTAGTAAACTGTTTAAACTGGCAGCAGTTCTTCGGGTTTCCATAACCATCAAAAGTTACAAGGAATGTCTATAACAGCTGTTACAAAGCACTTTTTCTTCATTGAGCCACAGGTAGTCCTTGATTTAAGACTGCAGTTGGGACTGGATTTTTGATTGTAAGTCATGACTGTTTTAGGGGACCCAAAAGACTGGACCTAATTTTACTACCCCTTTTATGCTGGTAATTAAGATACTCACATGCGTAAATGTGAATCCATTCTCCTGAATAGGCTTTTTTATTAGAGACATACAAAAAAAAAGTTGCAGATTGTAGTTACATGAGCATGGAATACAGTTACATGAGTCATGAATGAGGATTGGTTGCCAAATGCCCCAAATGTGATCAGGTGATTGGGGGAAACAACACACATGCAATATTTTACAACAGCTAAAAGTATTGTATAAGCCATAAAGCATTCTTCCTGCCATGATAACTCAGAAGTCATTAAATGATCAGTCATAAGTCAAGGACTATCCATATAGCTTTTGCATAGCAGATTTTCTGAGTTCTTAATATAACTATTTCAATGCTAATACTCTGTATGAGAACTAGTTTGATATAGTGGTTGAAGGCAATGTAATCCAGGAAGCTGTCAATTCTAGATGACTACTTACAATGTCTTAGATCTCAAACAGCCTCCTAAAGGCACTCTGAATAAATTTCTGTAGGGCATGGATTCTGCTACATACTCTTACTTCTTCTGTACTGTCTTTCATTCAAAACTTTTCTGCTTCAGGAGATGAGTATGATGTTTGTGCCATTTGCTTGGATGAATATGAGGATGGAGATAAACTCAGAATTCTTCCTTGTTCTCATGGTGAGTAGCTACACTTACCACTTTTGTTTTGATTACCACATTTGTTTTGATGAGGAATGATTTTGCTTCTTATAGATAAGGAACCAAATGTTGTATATTTGTAAACACAATTGTTTTTATTAAACTAACAAGGCTGGTTCCTACAGAATTGTTGTGATTACATATCTCCAAGAATTGCCAGCCATCTTGGGCAAGAAATTTAGTCCTATATTTGTAGGAATTTTGAGTGTTATCAGTATCCTAGATTTGATTGTATGTTTGGATTGAAACAGGTAACATTTTAAATATTAATATTAAATGGTTTATTTATGTATTTATTTATTTGATTTGATTTATAAACTGCCCCCTCTCCCCGAAGGGACTCGGGGCGGTGCACAGGAAATTTAAAAACCATAAACGTAACAATACAAATGTTAAAACCGAATTAAATAATTAACCCTGCGCTAAAAATTTAAAATCTTAAAAACCATTAAAACTATTCCTTAAAATCCCAATTAACAATTTAAGTTTCCCTACAGGTTGTATCCAAAATGCATATTTATAAAATATTATGTACTGGCTGACAGTTTTGTACCTTATCAAAAAGATTAATAGAATAGCTGAACTGAATCAGAATTCAGCAGGTCAGCATTTTTTACCTTTTAAAAACTCAGTTATGCCATTTTCAGTTTGCATTTTGAAATTACAATCCAAGGAGATCCAAGTTATGAGTGTTATTTGAAAGTACAGATCAGTGGCTTGCTTACAGGTAAAAATGTGACATTGCTTGTTGCTAAATAATTTCCTGTAGTGGATTCTGTGTTGTTTGTGCTCTATAAATTCCACATGTATAGCTTTCCACAAACACAATTTTTCATAATAGTTGAAATTTAACTATTAGTAGTAGAAATTAGTACAGGGAGCAGTGTTTGATTGCAGACTTACGTAGAAGGGCCAGTTTTATTCTTATTTTATGTACTGTATCTTGTGATTGTAGGCATTATAATAGACTAATAACTATCACCTGAAAATGTAAGACTATTCAGAGGCCCAACATTATTTCAGTTCTTACATTCAGCAATGACATTTCGTTGGCTACTGCTCTGCAGTACATTTAGGACAATGCCTAAGCAGCAAGAACTTAAAAACATACGCATAAGTAGCACATATAGTTTCTTCAGAAATAAACTGGCTTCTAGACAAAAAGAAATGGTCTGAAGGTGGGTGGCACCGAGTGCCCTGTGTATTATCATAAAATATGTAAAATTATCCCCAAACTGCCTATAACTGCCAATTTTCCTCAGTCTCCTTCAAATACCTCTCTCTCTGTCCTTCCCTTCCCTTTCTTTTTTTTTCCTGGCAGCCTACCATTGCAAATGTGTGGATCCTTGGCTAACTAAAACGAAGAAAACATGTCCTGTCTGTAAACAGAAAGTGGTCCCTTCTCAGGGAGATTCCGATTCTGAAACAGACAGCAGTCAGGAGGAGAATGAAGTCTCTGAGAATACCCCTTTGCTTAGGCCGATTGCTTCAGTTAGCACTCAGTCATTTGGGGCATTATCAGAGTCATACTCTCATCCAAATATGACGGAATCTTCAGACTATGAGGAAGAGGAGGAGGAGGAAGAAGAAAATGAAGATATTGACAGTAGCGATGCAGAGAATGGAGTGACGGAAGAAAGTGTAATAGTCCAGCTTCAGCCCAATGATGAAAAGGATTACAGAGCAGCAGATGCGGTTTGAACTGCAAAATGGGCAGTGTTACATGAACTCCTCTCCCCAGACCTCTCACCTTATGTACCTGTACATAAGAGAAGTGCATTGCAGCCCTTCCATTGCTTCACTAGAAGCACCTGTTCATATAGCATTCTATAGTTTAATCTCATTGCAGGTTTCTTTTCTTTTGGTTTAGTCAATTTGTCTTTTGAAGACAAGCATTTTAACAGGACTTCACAATGTTAGTAATGGGGCTTCCACCACTAAGAACAATGCACCACCACAAGAGGTATATCAGCATCTTGTTAAATGATGTTGAACCGAGACCGTACATGTGTTTTCCCCACTACAAGGGTGTAAGTAAGCAGTGACTTATTTAGTTATTTGTTAAACGTATGGTAAGTACTACCCTAAACATCCATCCAACCAAAAAAAGTATGGGTGTTATGCCTGCGAAGGCTTTCTCTACACGAACCAGCACCTTTTAAAGAACAAGATATGCTTGTTCTGTATTTGTCTGCCAAGAGTATTTCCCAACAAAGAGGAATTGGAGCGAGCTGTGAAGGATTTTGACGGTCTTTTTCATTATCCTATTGAGTTTGCAAGCACCTGGCAAAGAAATCTCAACATGACTTAGCTTAACCCAACTTTAAGGAAATAAACAGGCTAACACATACTTCACTAATACTCCGCTTTCTTCAGACAGGGATTGGGACCAATGCAGAAAGGGAACCTTAAAGCACACCACCTACTAGAACATTTAATTTTGTGTATGCCATATTTGAAAACAATTTTGTGTGCAATACTGATTCACAAAGGAGGTATATCTTGTAATAAGAATGTCTGATACTACATTAGCTTGGTTAAAAACTATGCAGAGAAATAAATCAAACTACGTATTGAATTTGAAAATGAGTGCTCACAGCTAACAGAATTTTACTTACACTGTATCATGAACTTCATTATATAGAGGTGTAACTATGTAAAAAATGTAGCCATCCTTCTGTATAGTCAAATTACAGGGATTTTTTTTATATAGCCTTGTACAGGAAAGTTTGAAAGGATGTTAATAAATACGTTTTCCACTTTAATAGCAATTTTGCCAGTATATGTGGATCTACATTAAAACAGGCTGTGTGAACTCCTTTATCCTTCCAAAAATGGTTAATATCCTTTCCCGCATGGCTGGTGTTTAGGCAAATTATTATTAGAAATTTCAATTAACCACTCTTGTCGTTTTTTTAAATAAATAAATAAATGCAATTCTCTTTGTGAAGAAGCTGCATCTGAGTGAGACCTGTAAACTAGCATGATAGTCATAAGCTTTGGAAAATATTTGCTTACGCATGCAACATACTGGTTTCCTGAATGCAGCTCAACCACACCTGAATTGACACCTCTCTCACACACATTTATTTATTTTTATCAAGTCTTTATTATTTTTATAACTAACATGGAAAATATATTTAAAAAATTGGGAAGCTCTCTGAACAAGTAAGAAATAACTTCTCTTTCACATATTTATTGTATTTTTATCAAGCCTTTATTATTTTTAACTGGCAAACATATCTAGTACTTCCTCCTCCTCTCCACCATAACAATGCTGAGGTGAGTTGGGCTGAAGGAGAATGGCTTGCCAAAGTCACCCAGCTGGCTTTCATGCCTAAATAAGGTTCAAGAAAGTGAACAAGAAGGGGAAAAATCATAAACTGTTTATAAATTACTGCAATTTTCATATTAGTATTTGTACAATAAAAAAGCCCTGTGAGTCATCAACACAAGTGTATCCTATACTTCATATTTTTAAAGTATTGAATTTGTTCTAAAGGGCTTGAGATAACTTAAATATTGGATTGAAATGTTTGATTTTTAAAATATGCAAGACCATTTATGTATCACCTAGGAGCAGACAAACTAGAATTAGCAAGTATTAATTTATTCAAGCAACTGTTTTGCAAGTTCTTCAATTTACCCAATTAATAAACAAATGTTTCCCCTTGGTAAACATTTCAGTAACTGTTTTATAAGTTTTATATTTAAAACTCTGCTTTGCCATTTGTCTGAAACAAAACAGTTCCTCTGTTGAACTTGTTTGCTCTTTTAAACAAATTCTCAAATATTCATCCTAAAAGATTTTTTTTAAAGAACAATTGTTTAATTGAAGAACATGGCAGGCATAGACTTTAAAATTATTACTTGGCAAGCTGCTTGAAATCCTGAGGCATATCCCAGCATAATAATAATAATAATTATAATTATTGTCATTGTACTAAAATTACAATGAAATTATGAAGCCTTGTCCTATAGTGAAACAGTGAAGTTGGCATTCAGGTTTTAATCCAACCAACATACCTTTATATATTTTATTTTCCAGACATAAAGGGGATTCAAAGATTAGATAGCTTGCATCAAACTTTAGACAAGTTTTAGATGGCAAGGCCTAATGGATTATTGGTTCGATATGAAAAATAAGGGAAGAACTTTGAATGATACATGGCAATATGTTGCCTGGTAAACTACAGGATGCTTTCTATCACTGAAAATAACACTTTTATAATAAAATTTATTAAATTTTTTTTTATTTTTGAGGTGTTTATAAAAGGGGAGTCGAAAGCCTGAGTGATAATTGTCATTTTCTTTCTTAAATTATCTTTAATATGATTGAGAGATTAGAGAATTTTTAAAAGGTAGACGTATAAAGACTTGCTTCCTATATATATTTTTTAGACTCCTTATGTGTCAAGATGGGTGACAAGCAAATTTAATAAATGTAATTTACCAGAAATCAGTAAAATAATAAATAAAAACATTGAGATTGAATAAAAACTTTGGAAGGATGAGAATGATAGAAATGGAGATCTTCCACTGAACCTGAACAGTTCGTAACAGACAAAAATCTAAATGTCAGAGTATAGCTATATTAATCAAGATTTAGCAATATTTCTAAATATATTAATAGCTATATTAATCAAGATTCAGCAATAGTTCTGTACATCAACTTTCAGTTGATGTACAGCAAAAACAAATACTGACATAATTGAATAGATTTCTTCCCTCCCAGATGTTGAAAAATGTGACTGATATTAAAGGATCTTCAGAGGATTATTCACTAAATTCAACAGATTGCATGATATTAAATTTATACAGATCTTAATTGAAAAAAAATAGTGTAAGTATAAGATAGACAAGGGCAATGAAGAAAAAAAACACATAACACACTAATTCATAATTTATTTGGTTGGAATAAATTTATTTCATCTGTCTGTAAACAAGGTGTTTAATAGTTATGGCATTTTTTGAAATGCATATTAAATCAGATGAGTTAGACTGTATCCCAGATGTAACAAAGTGCAGGGAAATAAATGAACAAAACAGCAACAAGAATTTGTTTAAGTCTGTACATTATCCACAAGGCTCAAACAATAGAAGCAAATACTAGAGTGTCCCTAAAGTAGTGCCATTCAGAGGAAACCATTCTTGTAGTTAAAATCCATCTCACAATAGCAACAGATCATTTTTTAAAACATTAGTATGGCACAGAATACATATTAAAAATTTATCACAAGACAGCCAACTCAGTTATTCCAACCAAGACCATCTTTCATTTTCTGTATACAGAGTTCTGCAGTTCTCTTTTAAATGAACATACATGTTAGTACCGTGCTCAAACTGACAATTTGGTTACACATGTTTCAGATGACTAATGCACAAGGCAATTTACTTCACAATTTCTGCAGCTAGGGCATGACAGGCCAAATGAAAATTAGATTTGAAATGGTTATTATTTGGACTTTTATTTTAAAACTACTAACCTTCAAAACATACACTGGATTCAAAGTAGCAAGTCTTAATATCCTTTCAACGTTCCAACAGACTGATGTCAGTCAAGGTGCTACCTGTATAACCAAAGGTGGCAGTTTGCTGACAGTGACACTGCAGTAAAAACCCAAGCTGCAAATCAAAATTGGTCCTATGAAAAAAAATGAAACTGGACACACTCCAGATGGTTACACTGGGATATCTAAAGTCCATGATGGCAGCTTTTTTACAGTTCAACTACAGAACAGGAGCTGGCAAAAAAAGTTACGTGCCTGAGCTATTGTGATGGAATGTCCCTGGGGATTCATTCAAGATGGTGATGGTGGTTTGGTGTGGTGGTTTGGTGATGGGAGAAGTGCATCGGCACCTTTTCATAGTTTTGCAGTTACCCTTTTAAAGCAGGATGTGCTTCAGACATCATGAAGAGTTTTGCAAGTCTACACAGAAGAGCAACAACAAAACTAGAGCAACAATTTTAACAGCTTTCAAGCAGCAAATTGGTTAAACAAACCAGGCACTGTATTTTAAAAAATGTATTTATAGATAGAAGATGGAAGCAAAGAAACAAAAAAGTGGATGAGGACAAGGGGGAAGAAAGTAGAGATATGCATGCACTTTACCCCTCCCAACCATGCTCTACAAAGGAAGACTAATGAGCTGTGTAAATGCTCAAAGTGCTGAAGAGGCATTGATCAATCTTGATTGTACAATCGGCACCTTTATTTCACTTCATTTTAATTGGTTTAGTTCTCAATATCACATTAATCGCTAAGACAAAGCAAAGTCTGGACTTAGCATGATTTTCTTCCCAAGGCTTCAATGTATCATGCATATCATCTGTTTGCAATAGATGGTGCCAGATACAGAATGTGGATACAACAATGATTAACATACCAACGGAAAGAGTAACTGAAGCCATGACATCAGGGAAAAGATGTGTAAATAAATTGCCATCTTTAGGCTAGTAGTACAGTGAACACAAGAGGATTGTGATGAGAGTTGCTATGTGAATGGGGAGAGGTTGTTTAGATATCAAACCTCTGAAGGTGTAAAGCCAGTTCATTAGCTTTCTTACTGAGTGTCCCTCTTTGGACAGTTTCTCTTTCCCATAACCATAACCAATGCTGGAGTACACAAGGAAACAAGGATGAACAGAAATAAAGAAAGAATAACACCTTTCCCCACCAATAGAGGGATACAAAGGAGACACAGGTTCATTCCCCATCACCCTGCATTGCTAATAAAGTTTCCACAATGTAGATTACTGTCAGGAAAGTTTAATAGCAATTTTCCCTAATACTTAACAGTCTGCCTAGCAACTAGAACCCAGAGTCTCTCAAGTATTTTGCCATTGAGTATGCCTTCTTATTCAATCCGCCTCCATGGACCCCTTCTTTGCCCATTACGAAGACCAAGACTGAAAGAGAAAACAATTATAAAAAGAGTGTTAAAAATCATTCCAAGTGTTAATTAAGCACTGTAATAAGAATACTCAGATGTTTCACATTAGAACAATCACAGGGTTGCGCAGGCAGATAAACTGTCTAATGTCTGAGAAGTAGCATATTTATGATGTGGGAATTATAGCTGAAATAACTATAGTAAATATACCAAAACACTTGGTTTAAATATGAACAGAATTATTTGCAGTATAACTCAGAATAGCACAGTTCAGAAATATTTAGAACGTATTTGTATATTCCCCTGTATGCCAGCAGATGTCACTAAAATATATAGTAATACTGTTCTCAAGATGTTCTCACTACAAAAGAGTGTTCATGTATATATTGTTCAGCTTTTTCTATACCCGTGATGGCAAACCTATCGCATGCATGTTGGAAGTGGCACGCAGAGCTATCTTTTTGGGCACGCCAGCCATCACCCATTGCTCTTCTGGGTTTGGTCTTTGTTCGCATGGGAGCACTGGAAAGAGCAGCTCCCTAGTGTGCACACATGGCAGCACCAGAAACAGGAAGAACAGTTCCCAGGTGCGCATATCCTCCCCCTCCCCCGGGTTTGTGCACTCCTATTTTGGCACTTGGTGCTAAAAAGGTTCGGCAACACTGTTTTATACATTGTATACTTAAAATCCTAACCGATTAAGATGCTGGACTTATATTTGAAAGAACGATATTCAAATTCACATCCGACAGTGACTTGACAATTGGCTAGTTACTCTCAAATTACTCTCCCTAGAAGACTGTTTGGGGGAAAAATAGGTCCTTGAACTTCCAGAGAAATGACAGGATGTAAATGTAGTGAATACTAAATTTTTGGTATCTTTCAGTAGACATTTATTGTTTATGCTATAGGTGCAATCCACAGAAGTGTTTGGAGGGACCTTTTGAACTCTGATGTCAAAAGTAACACGGGTAATTATTAATTTACAACCTTACATTTAACACCCACTTTTAAGTTACGATGGTGCTGGAGTAAAAGGATTTACGGCCAGTCTTCACACTTATGACTATTACAACATCCTCAGTTATGTGATCAATATTTGACTGCTTGGCAATTGGCATGTATTTACAATGGCTGTGGCGTCCTGAGAGCACATGATCACCATTTCTGATCTTCCCAGGAGGTGTTGATCAAACAAAGTCAACAGAGAAAGCCAGGTTGATTTAACAACCACTTCAATTAGCAAAGAAAGTTCTGTTCCCAACTGTAATCATAAATTGGAAACTACTTGTACCCATTTACAAGTTCAGAAAATGATTTAATGGAATGCCTGTGAGCTTAATATAAGTTTGTGAACCACTGAAATAATCAGTTGAATGGTTCAGAATATCTTGCTCTCTAACACTACATGCATATGCCATAAATTAAAAATCCAGGTTGTCTTTTTGAAAGTAAATAACGTAGTCAACTCATTTACATTCTCAACATTAAGCCTTAATACTGTGAATCTTGAACTACCAATGTGGACAAAACAGTTTTATGAACAAATTTTATTTGGACATAACAGTTACGCCTTGCCTGCATATTCAAAAAAGCAAATTAAATAGAGGAAGAAAAATCTTACCTCGTCCAGCTCTGCCTACAGCAACATTGTATGTTGGTTCACCACCTTGGCTCTTTGTCCTGATGTCCATTGTACAGTCACCATCCACGTAGAGGCTATCTCGGATCACAGAACACTTCTTTGCACCAAGAGTCAGACCGTTGGTAAAAAAACCTTCGCGGTCTTTTCCTACAATCATATCTATTTCTATAGGCTGTCAAAGAGAGAAATCCAGAATTTTAGTTGAATCTTTAATGTTGCAGCCTGAAGAATCTATGGATCTAGAAATTGTGCAAGTTCAAAAGCAAGTTTTCAAGCAATTTAACATAAGATGGAAATCTGAATTCAAGGGATTGTTCTTTAGCTCTGAAGTGCAATCTCTAAGCAGAAAGCACATTTTTAATTTGAATAACATGCCACAGTTACACTCTAAAAAGTAGGAAAACCCAAAACAAAGATTTAAATAAATAAAATGTAACATAAAATTCATTTTATTATGTTTTGAATAATTATCTTTAGTAGTTCTAAAATTTACAAATGGATGCTAGCTTTTGTATACACTCTTAAGATTGCATCCAATCCTTTCTTGGGATGCATGAAATACTTGTGGTTAAGTCATGCATCTTTGCTTGGAATTCCACAGTAAAAAGTTATTTTGAGTGCTAACAAAATTATATGTAGGTTAAGGATTGATTTCTTAAATAAATATCAAAGAGAAATATAGGAATAGACACCAAAGACATTTTACCATATGAATAGGCACCACCTTTGGATTCAACATAGATCTGAGACAGAAGGTGAACCAATCCTTTAACAGCTTTATGCTGTCCACAAACCCTCTTAGATGTAATGTAACTACAGCTTTAAGGCATTAATAGTGTACATTAAATACTGAAAAGCAAAAATGCAGAATATCCTTAATTATTTATATCTAGAGCTCTAGGGCTTCTTAAGCCAAGTTTCTCAAATGTAAAGCACACAAGGTTCTTCCTCCCATTACTGTAAATTTGTGCTTTTTGTAAACATTATTGCTGAGACAAAAATGGATAGGTTTTCAGAACTGCCAGGCATCGGATAGCTATATAAAAGAGGGAAATGAAGCAACAAACATGGCTTATTTTAACAGCTGGAAATAGAATAAGCAAGCTGCTTACAAATCAGTCTTTTTTCTGTAAATCCAGGCCAGCATTTTGTTCAAACAATAGACAATAACAATAGAAGAGGCAGCTCAGCTAGAAAATGTGTGCCCCACACGCTTTACCATTGGAAGGCGTCTCCTTCCAATGGAACTGCAGAGTCATAGCAGGCCCTAGTCATTCCCAAGTACAGGCCAGGAGTCTACCTATCATGATCACCATCTCAACACTAGAGAAAGACTAGCTCAGCAGCCACCAAGGACACTGCTTTTTTAACCAATTCTATACCTTCTGCAAATA
This sequence comes from Tropidonophis doriae, assembly GCA_026931265.2. NCBI lineage: Eukaryota > Metazoa > Chordata > Lepidosauria > Squamata > Natricidae > Tropidonophis > Tropidonophis doriae. The sequence goes on from JAPKID020001661.1 coordinate 14,065, forward strand.
AGGCAATATTTTAAGCCTTATCTTACATTGCTGATACCTAAAGCAAAAACTTCATTATTCTTGGAATACATTATTAACAAAAGAGGAAAACATATTTCAATAGTCTCTCAATTCTTGCACATGCCTGCAGATAGGCAAGCGGTTAGCCAAAATGGCATTTCGGAGAAAAAAAAGCCAGCCATGATCAGGATTGTAATGCAACATCAAATTGCAATTCGAATGCATTGGCACGACGAAAATTATGTGTACAAATATTTATATCATGCCAATAATTGCGGTGTTTCAGCCTGCAAACACCGGCTGGTCAGCACACAATACGGAACCTTCTTAGAGGGATCATCCCTCTCCTTT
>JAPKID020001662.1:0-14414 GCA_026931265.2 Tropidonophis doriae
CTAATGGTTGATACAGTTTGCTGCCAGCGTCCTGTCTTGAACATGGTACCAAGTGCCCCGCTGACAAAGGATATCACTGTTACATGCTACATTACTACTACTACTACTACTACTACTACTACTACTACTATTACTACTACTACTGACGTCAACAGATTAACAGCACTTCTATGATTAAGAGGTCCCATTGATTTCTATTTTATGAATTTTTGAAATACAAGATTTAGGGGGAAAAGAGAGTTAGTTACCTTTCTATATGTTCTTTAAATTTCTATTAGGAGCCACTTTATAAATATTCCCCCATTGTGGCAACTGCAGTTTTAAACATTTGCACACTTATTATATACATACACACAAAACCTATTACCAACATCATTCTTTGTAACTTCATAGTCACTTCTCTAAACCAGGTCACAGATTTCATAATTGGTAGGTGCATTAATTACCTAAGTTCCCTTTAAAAATAGAATTTCAGAGAATTTTACTTGTATGCAAAGTGCCATTCATTTTTTCCAATGTTCCATGTGTATAATAAGATTGTTTTTCTTTTCTATTAATGTATTGCACATGTATAACCACAGCCCTGAAATAAAAAAGAGAAATGTAACATTTTGTTCCAGGGAAGAGTTGAAAGGTTTCTTTTTGCTTTCACTTTTTTCATTTTCAAATATTACCAATTCTGCCAGCAGTTATATTTATCGTGCTTCTTGAACATAAATGCAGTTATTGGTTGAACATCGAATAACCCCATTCCTTTCTTCTCTGTTCTTTAAAAGTAAGGATTAAAAATGCCTGAACATAAGAAGAGTTTCTGTTTAATAATGGATATTGTCAATTCTTGCTTACAAGATGAACCCCTTCTTCTATTCCAGAGGGTTAGGAAGTGCCTGGAAATGTCAGATAGATGAATTGTTGTTACTTAGAAGGGAAACCAGGGACCTCTCATTATAAGTAGTAATTACACACTGGGGTACTTGGATCCAACCGATGTTTCATGATTATTGTTTCAGAATCCATTTTGTTTCAATCCCAATGACCAAAGGCACATTTGGTCCCCATGTTGTTCTCTTTCCAGAGCCAAGCTATAGCATTTATTTTCTTCCTGGCATTGTTGAGTACATATTTTGAAATTAATCAGAATAAAATGGGGTTTGTGTTGAACGTACTTTATTACTTTTCTCTTCCCCAATCCTCCAGGTGCTGTTTATCAATGAATAACATTTAAAGCAAGCAAGTAAACAAACAACATACAGTTTCATTGTTTTTTGGAAGAATGTTTTTACATAAATAGGTTACAATAAAATATATACATGAATAAACACGCAAACAGATGAAACCCAGAATTAGAAACATTAAAATTAAATGCTGGATCCTAAAGTTGTTTTTGTAAAGCTTCTTCATGAGCTGTGGATTGTCTTCCTCAAATCTAGATATTTTAATTAATACCATTCTCTTTAACACACATGAATATCTTTGGAACAGAGTCCTTCATGTCTGTTGAAGGCACAAACACTAGCCTTTTCTTATAACAGGAGACCGTACTGTCCCCATAATGCTCATTGTATATAAATTTTAATTAATTATTATTTTACTGAGATTATTTTTTATTATGCCGGTCTTTTTATCTATTTAATGTTAATTGTGGAAAAGTTAAGAATTATTATTACTATAGTTGATACTTTCATCCATTCTTTACTACTACTACTATTGAGTATTACAAAGCAATACAATATCTTTCAAAAGCTATTCAAATTTGCTACCACCGATTATACCAAATGAGAATCTGTTTATTTGCAGGTGAACACTTTTTTGTATGCTGAAGAATGCTGATAGAATTCAAAGAGACCTGGGTTTGTTTGGTTTCCTCTGTGAAAAAAAAGTTATTTCTTCTTGGTAGTGAAACACTGGAATGGTGTTTTCAACACTATTAAGGTAACTGTGAAAATATTTGCATGAAGTATGGAGTTAAAAGCAGAAGGACTGCAGGTAATTTGGACATACATTTCAGAAGGTCTGCAGGTAATTTGTGTTGTGAGGTTACAAAGCACATTTTGTCACTTGTTCCCTTTCGTGGATTTGTTCCCCATGTATATACAATGCATAGCTAGTGACTTTCTGCTTCTTTATAATGTATCCGAATCTTATTACATTAATTCCACAGTTCTAGAAATATGAAGCTCAGGATTCAGAGCCAAGGAAGAATTTTAACATTCTTGTCTTCGCTTTCTGCTAGGTAAAAATCTAAAATGTGAGGTAGGTTTTATCAGAACTGATATATTTGGTACTCTTAATCTAACAGGAAAATAAGAATAGTTGACATTTAATTTATCTCTGGAACATGAATTTGATTTAGCTGATCAAAATGTTTCTCTCTCTTTTGAAGCAGCAAGCTTTTCTTTTTTAGAATCTCAGGAGTCAATGAAATTAAGTGTTGATTATCAATTAAGTTTTCTTTATATAATGTAAAAATCCCAGATGGACCCAATTAGAAAAAAATGATCTTCTGTTTTTAAAAATATTTGTAATTTTAAAAGAGGGTTTATTGCATCTATTTTGGTGTTGGCTATAATTTATCAAAAGAGTTCAAAGGAACAATCCAATAAAACAGAATATTCACATGTAAAATTAAAGCCAACATAGCAGAAACCAAACTTTATTAGACAACACTACACTCATTTTTTTTTTAAATAAATTAAATAGACTACCTGTCTTGATCAATGCTATATGCTTTCTATTATACTAGAAATAAAATTATAAGGATACAAGTAAAAACTGTTCTTGTGCTATTGGCATCATGAACCAATCCCTGCTGTTTCACTGGCACAGCAGCCAAGAGCTATTGACCACTGCCAGAGGCAAAACACTGGTGCAACAGAGGCAAAAGTCTTTATGAGAGAACCTACTGCGACTGACAATCACCCTGGCAGGTGGGATTTGGCTGATCAGCCACCCTAGGATATGACTTTTACTTCATTGGATAGTCTTTGTATTTTTCACTCTTGCCAATAGGAACTTTTATAACTTAGTACAGTATTTTCCTTTGGAATCACTTCCCAAAGTAAACAGACATTACAACATTGATTATGCACTACCAATGAATTTGTTTGCCAATAAGGAAATGCTGTTGATGTGCTTTTTATCTACTAATGACGACCATAATAAAATACAATAGAGTACTTAGTCTAAATGAATGTAAAGCAATTGCATACTGTGGAGAATACAGCAAGGCTGGACTGGTATCACAGCTGCAGCACAGAAACCATCCATGTTCTTGCAGGTGGAGAAGCTACACCCAAGCTCTCACAAAGTTTTGTGGCTAAGCAAGCCGGCATTCTTGGGTGTCATTGCATCAAGGATACAATGGTTCAGGTATGAATTATTCTACCTAAAGTCCTGCAATATTCTCTTTAGCCTACCATGAAACAGGGACATTGCAACACAGCATGCTGACATTCTCTCCAAAGTATAGGAGTAATGGAGTAGCATAGCCCCCAAAGAGATTTCAGCCTTGTGCCTGATCTGATATAGATTTGAATCACGTCCCACCTCCCCTAAAAAAGTTATCTTGGACTCCCAAGGAATATGTATCGTTTTTCTTGAGTTAGCAACAGAGAGGCCTCAAGGTGGAATAGAACAGAATGAGCTTGAAGGGATCTTAGAGATCTTCTAGTCCAGCCCACTGTTCAAGTAGGAGAACCTGTACCATTTCAGATAAGTGACTGTCCACAATTCTCCAGTGACAAGAGCACCCATGATTTCTAAAAGCAAGCTGTTCCACTGGCTAAGTGTCCTCACTGTTAGCAAGTTTCTTTTTAATTCCAGGTTATCTCCCTCTTTGGTTAGTTTTCAGCCATTGTTTCCTGTCCTTCCTCTGGTGCTTTGGAGAATAATTTGCTTTCTGAGTTACTCTGTGGGTTCTACCCTATAACTTCCACAAAAAGGGGAAACTTATCCTGAATTAACTCAAAATTGTCAAAACCTTAAAACTGATAAAAACAAAGGAATAATTGGTGGTTTGGAGATAGAGTAATATGGTTGCTTGAAAGTTCAACAGGAGACAAAGGCCAACAGCAGCCACCCAGCAGAATGTCAGTAGCAGTATTAACAGGTGCCTTGAAAGATCCACAATAGATGCTAAACTCAGATCCCAGCTGAGCATTGAGAAAGGTAGAAATCAAATTGAATCCCTCAGCAGACTGTTGATAATCCTGATTCATGAATATTCATATGTCCTGGCAGGTGAGGTAATAGTTGAGAAAAATACAATAAATTAAGAAAGACCATCAATACTAAACAAAAATGCCTGTGGTCTCCAAGAGGAATTTTTCACTCATGTAATGGCTGGAAATGGCAGGAAAAAGGTGCTACTGGAAGAAGCTCTGTACCTTCTCCGTAAACATCCCCAACATAAGATTATGGGTATCTTTGCAAGCATATTTTAAAAGCCATCCAGAGGGGACTTTGCAAAGCTGCTGGTATTACTTTAATAATGGCAAGATATATTGTTTAAATAATGTGCTGTTGTTTGAAATGCCCTGCTTAGACATATAGTTTATGACTAAGCATAAAGGGAATGCTTCCACACATTCTTAATTAAGAATAAGTCCCTTTCCATGTGTCTGCATAAATATGTTGAAAATATTTTGTGAATTTGCATTGACATTGGTAGTTTATCTACAGTAGCCATATAACATGCTTGTATATATCATAAAAAAATATTACAGCGGAAACATAGGTTATCTTGTACAACTAGCTATGTATAAAAAGTATAAAATAGATTAATGGCCTGGATTAATGATCTGGGTTGTTATAGATGGGATTATGGATAAATCTAAAAATAGGAAATTGCCGTTTCAATGTCAATAGTCCACTGGAGTCATTATTCATTATTTGTGATAGGAAATATATAGAGCACCATTGGTGATAACACTTTTGGAATACACCAAAGATAGAGCATTGGTACTGCAGGGTTGCAGCTTATATTTATGAACAAGTGAGGGCAAACTAGTTGTTCTATCTACAAACGTAAATGTGTCATTAGCTCTATTAATTCCAATTTGGCTTGTAGATGGATAAAAACAATATGTTAATTATTCTAGAAGATACAGTAACTTCCAAAGATTAGTAACTTGTATGGTATTGGAGCATACGTAACTAGATGCTGGGTCACAATATCTACCAAAGTCAATGTGAGTAAGGTAATATCTTCCGTAAAGTTTGGAGTCCTGATTCTCTATTTTCAGTGATATACTTGATTTAGATTAGGTCATGCCCTGGCATGATGCATGAGCCCTGGTGATACAGTGGTTAGAATTCATTACTGCAGGCTAATTGTGCCCACATCTTGGAGCTTGATCCTGATGGGACTTAAGGTCGACTCAGCCTTCCATGGTCAGTAAAATGAGAACCCAGATTATTGGAGGCAATATGCTGATATTGTAAACTGCTCAGAGAGGGCTGAAAAGCTCTCTTTTCTATACTGGACTGTATAGCAGTATATAAGTGCTATTGCTAAGAGCTATAACATAGTTGCTGAAGCACTATGGAGAGGTATATAAGTGTAAATGCTATTGCTATTGCACCCTAACATATTATTGTGGATTTCCTACTATGTCTGTCTGTCTGTCCGTCCCTCCCATCCATCCATCCATCCATCCATCCATCCATCCATCCATCCATCCATCCATCCATCCAGCTAACATCTAGCTATATCTAAGTTGTTTTCTGAAAGAATTTTGCTTTTCTTGTGTGCAATTTTAGGGTTACTTAAGATTTTATTAATGTGCATTTATGTGTGAGAGAGACCTGTTACGGAACAGGTTAGGGAAGGAAGGAAGGAAGGGTTAATTAGTTTCAAATATCTCAGCAAGACCCATTAAAAGTCCCTCAGATGTCTAGAGTGAGGAAATATCTTGAGAGCACAGGACTTCTCTGTGACCATCCTTGCCCTTTGGCATTCTTTTATCTAGATGATTCCAAAGGTGCCTCCTTACAGTTATGTTGAAAAACACTTTCATTTTTTTTATTTCACTGAGCCTTAAACCCTATTTGATAGTTAAACAAGGTATATCTTCCTGGAATATCTTTTTATATTTTTACTCTGATATAAACTCACTAGAGGTTTTTTTTTAATTAGGCACACCAGAAATGTTTTTTATAAGGATATAAACTGATGAACAAATGTGGAATAAGATTTATTTTCCTCTTTGTTGTAGCAGTTATGAATAACTTCTTTAATGTTCTTACTAAACTTTAAACTCTAATACATGAAAATATATCTGAATAACCAAATGGCCAAAGTAACCAATTGCAATGTTTTATAATGATTTAATAGATAAATATATTGCATAGTAAGAGGACAAGTACAGATCTACATAATTACTTTAGATTTGCAATGATTCTTCATGGCTTTATAGAGAACCTTCTGATACCTACTTGGAAACAGTAGAGAAAAATGAAAAGTTAAACTTACAATGTGCTTTACTATTAAGACTGTTCAATATATATTCAAATTTATACCCAGAAAACTTCAGCTCTAAATATATCTCCTGCAGATCTCTGTTTGAATATTTAGAATGTAGCCAATTAGAAATGCATGACAGTTATAGATGTACAGATGAAACGGTAATTTAAAGACTAGCAATGTTCTGGTTTCAAAACAAGACTTATCCATGTCAGTTCAAATACTCCAAAGGATATTTGAGAACTCTTTAGAGGGATAGAGAGCTCTTTAAATATTCTTTAATGGTGCCAACATACTCTTCCAACTTATTTGCTTCTCATCAATACAACTTACTAAATTATTAATTCTTAGAAATCTACAAGTTAAGATGCATGTATTCATTTTAAAGTATGCATTAATATTTTATTACTCTTTTATGTAGTTTAGGATTTCCACCTAGATTCTACTAAACGTTTTAAGCACTGCTTTCAGATCCACATGCCATTATTGTGTACGTTGTTGTATGCATTTTTTTTCATGTTCCAAGTGAACTTTGCTGTTTGGATCCGTTATTACTATCTTTGTTTTAGCAAAAAGTGATTTATAGTTCACTTACGCAGGGAGCTTAAAGTCCATGATGTATAATGTAATTGAAGAGATAATGAAGTATAATATTAAGAAGTGAAATCATCTCCTGAGAGGAAAGTGGTATTGCAGGATTCTCTTAGTTCAGCAAGTTGTCAAAACGGGAAGGCAATAGTGGCCTTTGGCAGGAGTTTACCTAGGCTAATGAATAGGAAGACGTAAGAGCTCATACTTTATTAAGCTGACATGAAATCAATCACATTTGATCAAGAAATGTGTCAGATTCCAATTCAAGGATCAGATATTAATGTAGACCAAACAAAAAAGAGATGCTTTCCACTGCAGAAAAGGAAAGAGGGAGGGAAAGGAAAGCTATAGGCAATGTTTATTTTTCCCTTTAACAGATGTATTTTTATAGATATTACTTTTCTTACTATTATGTACATTCCTTATTTAGGATATAAAATTTAATTGGTTTGACGTAGGCTTCCATTTTTGAAAAACAAATACATTGGCTACAGAGGTGGGTTGCAAATCCCTACCAGTTCGCTTGTGCTCATATGCATGCTCACGCACGTGTGTGACACTTCTGCACATGCACAGAAGTATAGGTAGATAGGTGTGCAGAGCCTCTCACTGTTGCCACTACTGGTTCACCTGATCCGGACCAAACCAGGAGCAACCCACCTCTGATTGGCCACCAAAAATCCCTAATGATGTTAATGTTTACTTGTTTCCTTTAAAATAAACTTCAAGGGAAACAACCCATTGAGAATTGTTATTTATTCTATTCAGATATTTGAGGGGCAGAGAGTGATGATACTTGTCATGCTAGAAACATATGAACAAAAGCTGTCAAATCAGACCTATAATTATAGGTAGTTATTACTTATCTGCCACAATTGGGCCTGGGAACACCATTGCAAGCATTGTGGTCACCAAGTGGAAAGGTAAAAATCATGTGATGGTTTATAACATCACTTTCAATTTGGCCATTAATAACAATGTTACTTTCACTTTCTTGCCTGAAGCCAGTTACAAAGCACCCAATTAATGATAAGTGACCGTGGGATGATATGATGTCATATATGGTCACAAAGTTATTTTTTGACACTAATAATTTCAGTGAGGCAATGGGTAAATGAGGACTCATTTTATTAAAGGAAATCAATGACTAAAGGAGATGTTTCAGGCAGGATAAAGCGACAAGAAAGCAAGTTGTGAATTAAGAACAAATATCTATTCCTAATTGTTTGAAGTTTATTAGACGTAGTTTAATTAGAATTACAATTGTTCTTTTGCAAATTTTCATTGCACACATTGAACTAGGCGAAAGAGAAATTGCTAGTGTTTTTTTCTTTAATCAAAGAAATGAAATAGATGAGATTTTCAGGAGTCAGAACAAGGCCAGATAATTTTAAGTAAAAAGGTAAAATGATGGCAGTATGTGATTCTACTGTTCTGCTTTTGTTGTTTAATCACCTCTCCATATTTCAAGCATACCCCAAGAGAAGACATTATAAAGGAATTTCTCACATTACTTTTTTTTTTTCAAATTGTTAAACAGGTGCAATATTTTTGCTTCTGGGTGTCAGCAGAGTTTTTCTTAGACATATATAGGTCTTAAGGTAAGGACAATCTGACCTTAAGTCACAACTTGCTCGCTGTGAGGTTCACAAAGATTTTTCAGAAAACCTGAGGGATTTGACTAACTCAAGACCTCCTTGGCTTTCTCTCCTACAAGTCATGAAAATAATTTCAACCGGCTCTCTTTTGTTATTCCAAAGGATTACATCCTATTGCTAGCAAAAATAAATCAGCAAAATAAAATGGAAGCAAAAAGATCCAGCAAGACCTAAACATCTTTCCACCTTCCTTCTTTTTCACCAGTTTGCCATCCCTAGGGGCCTTAATTGGCTGGACTGCTCTGTTATAACAGGGCTCAAACCACAGAAAAGAACTGCTTTTTCTTGAACACCACCTGTATCTTGGTTTTGCTTTAGTCAGGAATTCAGATGTAATCAATATGAATTTACTTTGGCACTTGATATACAAGAAGATTTATGAAGGTCACTTACCCTGAGCAGGCCAATCTGGGCTGATGCCTTACTGGCTCAACAACAAGGCCTTCTCACTAATTCTCTTTTCTTCCACTGGCAGAACTTTCACAGCAGCTAATCGCATCTGGTTCATTGCCTTACACACTGAAAATGGCCCCTTCCAACACTGCTCTTAGAAAATTCCTAACTAAAGGGAAATTTGGGGTGTATATCATTTTCATTTTCAGTTGTGATTGATAGTGAAGGAACTGGGTACATGTTTTGCAAACATAATTTAGGATGCACAAAATATTTTAATTATTGCATCTTTGCTGATGAACATAAAATGAACAATAACCCTTAATTTACAAATTTAATTTACCTTAAATTTAGAAGCACTCCTTTGGAAAAGTTGATTAAATGTTTGCAAATGCATTATAGTCATATGAGTTGGATCTACCCATTGCATTAAGCTATATTATTATTTGCTTTGGATTTTGTGAAATATGTGACTCAGCCATTATGATTTGTATACTTTAGGCAGAAAAAAGAAAATTGAAACATGTTTGTTAATTAAACCTTCCCTTTGGAGAAAGCTTCATTGATCTGTGATTTTTATACTTTAAGCAGATGAAATAAGATGGTGGTGGTGTAGGACATTTCTGTTATATTTCTTTTTGTGGAAAAGTCACTTTTTGAGGGAACCTTGGGATTAGATAGCGCCACTAATTTCTGCAGAGAAAATGTGCTGGCAGGAATAGCACTTTGCAGTGTTATTGGGATGTTTTTGACACCAGGTTTCTCCTTATGCAACGTTGCTTCCCACTCCACCTAGTTTGTTAAATAGGCTGGAGTTGGGACAAGGAGTTTGTTCTTCCTGTAATCAATGCCTCCTTAAAGGAATAAGATATGCCACCTGTTTTGAAACAGGGGCTGCTTCATCACTTCCTTAAGTTTCACATAGATTCAACATCTAGGATAAATTCTACCTCATAGCCTACCTCCTCATTTGGGGCAAGTTATAGATAAGAGTGTGAGCAGCCTGTTGAAAGGATTCAAGAAGCAGATTATCAGTATCCTTGACAGTCAGGATTGCAGCCATTCCCAGACTGAGACATACTAAGAATAAGCACTCACATTATTGTGACTTCTTGCTTGAATTATTGTAATTTATTGTATATGGGACTGCATTTGAAGATCCCCCAGAAATATCACATTGTGAAATACACATCTATCCATGTATCAATGTAGTTTGTGGTTGGAGTCCTTAGTACTATTTTTGGTTAATAGATTACAGATGTTTCATTACCTGCCTAGGTAACATCATCAGTGTAAGTGATGTGTGGTTTGCTCCCTGTTTATATACAGTAGCTTATCCTGCCAGCATTGGTGGGTTTGTGGTTTTCTTCTCTGTAATTCCTTGATTAGCACATTGTCTTCTTCTTGTTTCTGATTAATTGTCTCCTCAAAAAAGACAATTTGCAGCTATTGTATATAAGGAGGGAACAAACTCCATCCATACTAGAATTGAGGATGTTACTAAGTTAGATTATGAAATGTCTGCAAACAACCAAGATCAGAAAGCACCAAGGTCTCCACAGATATTCAAAGTATTTACAACTTTGTTTCATTACAATACTGCCTTGTATTTCTGTTATTACAGAGGATACATTGGCTATTGTTTGTTTTTAAATGCAATTCGATGTGTTGGTTATATAAGCATTAGCCAATGAAATCTTACATGGATTATTTATTATGGGATTATTTATTTATTATTTATTATAAGATTGCTATTTATCACCCAGAGTTCCTCTATGAGGGGGTTAAGAAGTTTAATATAAATTAAACAAATAACTTAATTAATTAATTAATTAATTAATTCATACATGTGGGCTTTCCTTCTGTAAAATCATCTGGCCTCTGAAACAAGTTAGTTTTTCCAGGAGCCATTGGAGATTTCGGCTGAATTATATTTGCTTCTCTTCTTGTTACAATGGGACCTCAGGTGTACACCGTAATCTGTTCCAAGACTTTAATCGGCACCCAGTTTGGTTGTGACCAGAAGCAAGACTGATTGTGCATGAGCACACACACAAAAAATGGCGCAGAAGGTGAAATCGTCACAGCAGGGAAAATAGTTGCAGCTGTGTTTATTCGGCACCCGAGGATGTATTCGTGACAAAATAACAAACATTTCTGAGGAATGAATTTTATTGCTATATGTATAAAATCAAAGGAAGGTGCCCACCAGGTTTCCAAAGGACCATGTTTATATGTGTACATGTTTATTTATTTATAAACTAGGGGGTGTTTTTTTTGTGCTTTTTTGCCAATGTTAACATTGCAGCATTTTGAAGACAATTTACAGGATTAATAAAAAAAGAAAACAAAAATAATTGAAACATGTTTGTTAATTAAACCTTCCCTTTGGAGAAAGCTTCATTGATCTGTGGGACTTGCCCAGGAAAACCATTTTAGAAATTCTCAGCCAAGACACTAACAGATGATTCACATAATGGATTGGCATACTTATATGGAAAAGAACAATTTGCTGATTAGGCATTAGCTTTCCAAAACATTTCACATTTCAACTAAATGTAAAATTTTTGATTAAGTGTCAAGTAAAATGTATTTCTTTGCATGTATACCCTGAAATGCTTACTATTTAAGTAAGCTAATTTATTGCTTCACTAATATCATTTCATCAACATTTCATATGGTTAAGTTCAAAATAGGTTAAATAAGTAAATAATTCCAAGTATGGATGTGGATAATACTTCACTTTAATATAGGTGTGATCTGAATTCTTTTAACATTATTTAGTACATATTAATTGGCTTAATTCAACATTATTTGATTTTGTCCCTTTCAGTGGCAACTAATTAGCCATGCCATGTTGGCCAAATAATTTCCCTAAGGATTTATCTGTTTTGAAATGTCAGGAGAGTCTTGGTTGGTGTTATAAGAACAAGTCTCACTGACCTGTTTAACCTTTAGAACATTAACTGTTGAATCAACATTCATATAAGTTTAAAACAGTTGTTGACACTTCTTTTCTCTTCCAGTTGGAGGTGAAAGAAGATAAGAACTATTAAGAACTCTGAGAAAAAAAGAAATCATGCAAAAATGACCAAAATATGTCCATATTGTGTAAGTCTATACTGTCTTCCTGTATAAATACAGTCTGTTAAAACAAGCTCCTGAACGTAATAAAGCAAAGAGGTAAAACATCAATGCAAGATATTTTCAAGATAAAGGACTCCTGACAAGATGTCAATTCATTCAGTGACAGTAAAGGAAGTAGAAAAAAGAATAAATTTATTCCGTTTGGCCTGTATCTTGTCTGGTGTTTCAAAGAAAAAAATTGCCATACATATTGTAACAATAACATTTCTCTTTTGATGTTATTGAAGATATGGACATTAGACATTTTGGCTATTCATTCTAATCTAGATTCTAATCTAAAAGATTAATGCTAAATTATTCAAATAGTACTTCCATGTGGAGATGAGGGAATGTGAATACGCTGCAATATTATTAAAGGAGACTGTGTTTTACAATTCATAGCAATGACACTTACTTATCAACTTCTCTAGTGCTTTACAGCCCTTTCTAAGTGGTTTACAGAATCAGCATATTGCCCCCAACAATCTGGGTTTTCATTTTACTGACCTCAGAAGGATGGAAGGCTGAGTTAACTTTGAGCCGGTCGGAACTGAACTTTAGCAGTGAGCAGGTTAGCCTGCAATACTGCATTCCAACCACTGCAACACCATAGCTCGTTACGATAGTATGATGTGACTCTCCAGATTTTCAATGATACATTTTTCTCCCAATATTACTGCACATCTGTATACTTGTAAAACTCTCATTTGTGTAATCTTTAATTAGGCATCATAAGGGGGAAAAAAACATTTTCAGCCAAATGGGCCAACTTACAGAACATTGGGTCCCATGACTTCCACGGAAATAACATTTGGGAGACTTTTGATTGTTTCAGTGTTGTTGTGCTGCAGCTGTTTCTGTGCTGCCGCTGTACAGCCATAGTTAACCAAGGTCAGGAAATCCTCATTTTCAATGTTCCCTGATAGCTTCCCACTAATTCATCAGAATGCTATTCCCTTTACACTAGGAAAGGCAGTGAAACATGCATCCAATGCTTAATCAGCTTCCCACAAAAAAAAGTAATGGATAAGCTGGCAGGCAGTGGTGGCTGCTGCCTGGTCAGACTACTTTGGGTGAACCAGTAGTTCTAACCACCAGCTGGGTGGTCAAATTCTAGTTTGTCCTATTTATTGCCCTTTCTGGATTTGTTTCCCACCTGCGCAGCCCAGCTGATTGGCATGCAGCACCTACTCTATTCATCACGGCTGCATGAGATGATTAGTTGTGTGTTTGAGGCTGCTCACTTTTCCAGTGAACCTGTTGTTAATGTATGTGCAGCCCACCTCTGCCACCAGGAAATCAGAAATTACTCCAGTTCCCACTGGTTTTATTTCTGTCCTTGGTCATCTGTTTAGGTATGGAAATATATCTGAAATAATGACCCAATTGGTTGTCTAGTTATATTTTATAAATGTATTATAAACTTGATAATCTGTTTGGTTATTCACAAATAATACTAACTTGAATTTGTGGTACTTGTTTTTCATAAATGGCTTGCAATTTTAATTTTGCAACAAATGAAGAATGCAAAGGTGCTGCCTAGATCATATGAGGTTACCTCATTAACACATTCAGCTGCTTTATCTTCAATTGGTTTTATGAGAGAAGTAATTTCACCACCAAAAGTGAATAAATATTGCTAAAATATATAGTAAGTAAAACATAGGAGAAAATACCTATTACTTTTTATTAAATGGAAGTCCAGCTGCTGAAAAACATCTTCAAGGTCTCTCCAAACTAACCAAGAATATAAAAGAAAAAAAATTATTTAAATCTTTATCTTGCATAGATCAAAAAGTAATACTAACAAGTAAGTTGATTCCACTTCTCAGTTCTTTATAACATTATGAATCAATGCCAAGTCAGTAACACCGATAACACAGAATGAAATTGATATGGATATTGTTGAAGACTTTAAGTTGACCATTAACAAACAAATGGAGTAGATAAAAGAAAAATTTCGAAGATGAACATGAATAAATTGGTTTCCTGAACTTCTCTCTAGATAAAGGAGAATAATTGAGATAATCCAGAGTGTTCTGTACAGATGCTGTTCACGATAAGATAATAAAATAGTAGTCTCCAGCATGTTTTACAGCAGGGGTTTCCAACCTTTGCAACTTTAAGTCTGAAGGACTTCAGCTCCCAGACTTCTCCAGCCAGTCTGGGAACTGAAGTCCTTC